>JAFBJT010001248.1:109416-137373 GCA_016785325.1 Chascanopsetta lugubris
ACACACACACACACACACACACACACACACACACACACACACACACACACACACACACACACACACACACACACACACACACACACACACACATCCATAGAAGCTTGCCTTGACAACTGTTAAGGCCTTTTTCTCCATAGGGGAAAACGTGGCTTTCATCACAGTCCCGAATCATCACTTGTTCCCTATAGTCAAAGGTGCAGTGTGAACAATTTTGGTCATTTGTGTCACTTCTATAAACATTAAGAAAAATAAAGATAGTACAAAACAATTACATACTGACATTTTCAGGAATTCTTTTTAGCTTTAATGACAACCGAAGTCTACCATGGGTTCTCCTGCATGATCAGAAGGGTGAGGGTGAGGTGGTGGATACAGCATGCAATTTCACCACTAGATGTCACCAAATCGTACACCTTTAACTTAAGCTCAGTCACGTTGCCTTCAAAGCATCCTCTGCTGGATCACATAGAAATCACCTCAGCTGCTCAGGTGAGCTTCCAATGTGCCCATGAGCAGTGCATCAATGAGTTCAAACCTGTTTTTAGGATTCAGACATGAACTCCTCACCCTCGGTTCAAATAAAGGTTCAAATCAATCTCAGGCAACGGGCAGACAGACAACCTGAAAAGATAAAACGCCTTCAGCCTCGGACCTGCCACTGAGTTTCTTCTTATTAAGAGATAATATTCGAGTTTGTTATCATTTGAAAATGTGCTCACAGGCAGGAGCCTGTCTGGTCCCCTGGTATTGACAATGATGGCATGTAAAACAATGATGGAACATGGCAAGTACTCTTCTCTTGAGCAACAAACAAAGCGTACTAAGTGTTTAGAGTTAGGGGAATTAAAGGTGCAGTGTGTAAGATTTCTGCCTTTTTTTTGTCACGGCGATATATAGAAATGAGATTATAAAACGATTATATGCAGATACGTTTACATGTGTATAATCACCCCAAGGTACGACTTGCCTTTTACCTAACCCTAAAATCCCTTGAATGTATATTTAAATCAGGAGCAGGACCACCCTATCGAGGTGTTTCACCATCGACCAGAGTGGACGTATTAAACGCACTTTGAGCTTTAATGACAACTGAGGGCTTCCATGGTTTCTCCTGCATGCTCGAATGGTAAGGGTGAGGTGAGGCGACTTCACCTGTAGATCGTACACTGTACCTTTAATATAAGTCCTCAGGTGTTTGCATGTTCTCCACAAACTAAATGAGGACTGAAAGTTAGCAATGACAATCATTCTTGATGGAAACTGATGTAGATAGGATTTGAACCAGTGGTTCTCAACTGGTCCCACTTTGGGACCCACCATCACCCCCTTAATGACGGACCGCAAGCCAAATCAAGGAACGTTTTCTCAAACCTATTCAATGCAAAGATGATGCAGTTTGACAGGTTTAATGATAAACAACGGCCAGCAGGTGGCGAAAGAAAGTACATATTTCATGAAGACGCTGTTGTACTGGTGTTTCATGGTCAGTTAGCATAATGAAAACAAAATGTGTAGGTTTTCTTCTTTCTGTGAAATGGCGGGTGTCTATTAGAATCACAGGGCATCATCGCCACCTATTGTTAAAGAGCGTGGCTAGACAGCACATTGATAAATGCGTAAAATATCCTCGTTAAAATAAAAGCTCAGCATTTTTTGCTTTTCTTAACTCTGTTCCTTGTGACAAATCTGCGACCCGCTGGAAACAGGCCCGCAACCCACTTTTGGGTCGGGACCCACCACTTGAGAATGACTGATGTAAAGCATGAAGAGAGACAAAGGATTTGTAGTGACGGGTGTTGTAACCTTCCGTTATCTTCACGTCGTCTTGTCATTTACGGTTTTATTTTGTTCTCCTTAACCCTGTGTGTTGCCGTCATGCCTACTTCCGCTCGTCTCCCTCCCTCATCAGCCTCACCTGTGCCACCCGTGTCTGCGTCCCCACCTGTTTCCGCCTCCCCCTGATTGCCCGGTTATTCAATCCCTCCGTGTCAGTTCCTCTTTGTCATGACGTTAAAGTTCCATGTCTTGTGTCTTGTCCCTCGCGACTCCTACCTTGTCCCGTGTTTCCCGTGTTTCGGATATCCTGATCTTCGACCCCTGCTTGTTTTGTACCACGCCTTTTGCCTGCTCCTTACCTGTGACCACACCAGGTAGAAATCAAGACTTTATTCTATATTCTACCCTTTGGGTTTCCTGCCTCGCCCTGACAGGTGTGACTTCTGTCCAGGGGATAATCTTGATATTGTATGACATGTGTTCCATCAGGGGTGGCAGAGGCTCAGTGGTTCGAGAAGTCACCTTGGTAAGCATAGGTCACCGGTTCGAATCCCATTGGACTTGGGCCCTGCTGCTGTGTCACTGCCCCCGACACTGATCTCCTCAATGGCAACATGAGGGTATCGGTGACGTGACGTGAGGTGTGCTGCAGTATTATCACATCTATATCCGGGGAGGTTCCATTTCAGAGCTGAAACTTGAAGGGTCTTAAAGGGAATACTGGGAAAATAAATGCTTTGTAAAGTCCGGTATATTCTTAAGATCGTCCAATGCTTCGACTGTCTGAGCTCGAGCAGGAGAAAGTGCCACGCCCACTCCTCTCTCGCTTCTCAACAAGCAGTGAATCACGGGTCGGGTGAATTCTCCACGCGTGCTCTGTGCCCACCGCCTCACTTAAAGGACAGGGAAGATGCGACTCAATACAAAACTAATTGGAGTGGTCACAGAGCTGCGATCTTGGTGGCACAAGTGCTCACTGAACAGTCTGATGAGCATCGACACCCCGAGAGGTTTGAAGATCCAGACACTTTATAATCTACAGAGGCGCACTAACGCTAATCCAGTGAACTCTGCTGGAACTCTCTCATCTCTTCTACTGTGTCCTCGGAAAAAAAAAGTTTCCAAATCACTTTTGTGGAAATTTACTCTCTCTTATTAGGAACTTACATTTACAGTTGAAGTGGGGAAGTTTGGAGTTGGATTTGCAAGTTTATCAGATTTCACAGTGAATGGAAATTTCCAAAAGTAAGTTCATTGTCTCACAGCTGTGACCTTTCGGATGTTGGAATTCAAATTCAGCCACAATATTTTTGGAATGGTTTGTTTATGGAATGGTTGCAACATGGAGTACCTTTAATGATCATAACTGAGCCTATTTTAGTTTTGATTAGAATGTTTAATCTATATTTGGTTCGTTTAATGGGTGCCATGTTGTTTCCGCTCATTGTAAAACAAATCTACACAGGGGTACAGACACAGTAACCTGAACCTGAACAACCATGGACTTGCTTTAAATGGTGAAGCATTTGACATAGGAAGTGATATGGGTTGGACTATATAGCACCAAGCGGTGCCTTTGGAAGCAAAGGTCATTGGTTTGAGTCCTGCTTGGACCCTGCTGCAGTGTCACTGGCCATGACACTGATACGTACAGGTAGAAATACCCTGCAACCCAGGTTACTGGATAAACGATGGAAGATGACATGACGCTCCTCAGTTCGACCCACTACCAAAAGCAAAAGGGGAAAGATGGGTTTTAAGACACAATATAAAGATGCAAAGATTATAAAGCTGCGTGACTGAAAGCTACTCGCCTCACATCCAAACCATTACGCGACAAACCGTCCAATAATATCACATTTTTTCATCGCTAACACCTTTTCTTTGTTTTCACAGTGTCACGTCCCCACCTGTTCCAGTCCTCACTCACACTGAGCATTGTTTTAATGACTAGCAGGTCTCCAACACCTCAGATTGAACATATCAGCAGAACAACAACACACAGGTCAAGGCCAGAATTAAGAATTCAGGGGCCTCTGGGCACGAAATCCTCTCTGCTCTCCTGCACACATGCAATCCAGGGTTTTCAATGAGGTTCTCAGAGGAGGCTCCTATCTCCTGGAAGCACCTGTAGCTTATACAGGATTTACACCGACGGGGCCACAGCCTCTGATCGCAACCAGGAGCAAAACATCAACACCTGTAGATTTATTCTATTATACCAGGAATTACACCACATGATCGCAACTATACTTTCAGGAGCCTGCGGCAACATTATCAATATGGCAGCCTGAAGTGGATTTATATACACAAACACTCGCTGCTCCAGCTCCGGCAGCAGCGCACTTCCATTATTCAGATCCTTTCATTAGGCACATGCCCGGTGATTGATTCCGCACTGGTAGATAAATCATCAATAATTAATAGTATGTAAAAATCTACATCATGTAAACATAAAGAGCAATGGGAGATGGTGGGCGCATCAACACAGCCCAAACCTATTAGAGCAGATGTGAATGCAGGTCACACAGTCGGTGACGTGCGGAGCACAAACAAGCGCGATGTGTTTAAATAAAACATTTGATAAGAGAGGGTCCAATTAAGGTTTATTAGAATGGCTGTCTAATCATCACACTGTTGGTATGTACCACCACAGATCATCGTGAATTAATTAAGCTCGCGAGGTGGATCGTCATTTTGCGCTCTACTTTGTAAGAATGATGGATGTGATGCCACCACACTGATGTCAGAAGGTGAACAGATTGTCGGTTTTAGTCGATTGTAAAAAAGAAAATCAAAGTAAAAGCACTGTGGTGCAACATGGCAGTGTGAGTAGAGGCGAACCTCTCCTAAATATAACGGGTCATTCTGGGATAATCATTCAGTTCCAACAATCAAGTGATATCATATACTAATAAAGTAGTCCGTTTCAGCTTATTCCTGCGCATTGGACCTTTACTGCAGAAATGGCAGCGCAGATTAACATTCCACTTCCAAACTTCAACCCAGTCTTATCTGTTCATAGAGAAGCAAGGTCCACTCGCCTTTGGATCCATGGGGTAAATTCAAACTACAACAATGAGGCATTAAAATCGTTTTTACTTTTAAAAAAACAGCATGGGAATAAATAAATAACACACACACACATACATACACGTACACACACACACACACACACGCACACACACCCTAGATAAATAGAAAATACAGCTAATTGAAGCTAAAAGAAAGGGTTAGGATCACCTCTCTTGAATCTTTTGATGTAAAATTGTTTTCAATTGACCAAATCAGGTCTGCGACCATGCAAACAGGAAGTGACACCGAATAACCTTTAGGAGCAAAACATTTGAGTTGTGTTTGTGTAAATATGATGATGATGATGATGATGATGATGATGTGTGTGTGTGTGTGTGTGTGTTGAGCTCTCTCAAGCATTCCACTGCCTGAAGATTCAAATGATTTATTCAGTCATGTACATCATTCTCTTTAAAGCATTTTTTTAAGTTTCTAAGCTCATATATCTCCCCATCAAACCTGCTGTTTCATTGTTTTATCTGTATCTATTCTAATTCATTTCGATATCATTTCACATTCTAACAGACATTTCACTTCAAACCCAGTCCCATTAAATGTGTTAATATCGACTGCATGTTTAGGAATGATGTGGATGGGCGTATTAAAAAAGATGTATTAACGTTAGCCCTCCCCCCTCTGGTGGCAGGTCTGACGATTAGCACTTATTACTTTTCATTCACAAGGGTTTGTGCTCTTCCACTCCTCTTACAGTGGGTCAGTCAGAACACAACTGAGTGGTGCACTTCACTGATGGAGAACACTAAACTCTCTGACCCTCCCTGGTCGCCCTGTGTGTCCACTATAACACTATAATGGGCTCAGAGAGCTGAACTACTCCTGTGCCGTAAGTGCTGGCCATTAAAAACTTAGAGGGACCATACTGGAGTCAATATGATCTATGAGAGACTTAATAGCCTCTCAGAGTTTAGATTCATTCAAAATATGATCCCGGGGGTACATGTGGCGGTAATTGATTTTTATAAAATGATAGTGAAAAAATAAAACATTTTGCTTTCAATGTGCAGTGTGTAAGATCATTTTTGTCGCTGCAAAACAAGTACATTCTGATACTTTCATGAATTTATAATCACTTACATATGTTTTTTGTTTTTTTTTATTATTAAAATATTGACCCTTAAATGGGCCCATTATTTACATGAGGGGTGGGTCCTCTCTACTGGGGCTGCCATGTTTTTACAGTAGCCCAGAGTGGACTGGGCTTTTTCCTTTCCCTTGCTGACGGTCCGAGGACAGAGGATGTTTCCCACTCTGTGAAGCCCGATGAGACAAACTCCGATTTGTAAATGCTATATAAATAAAATTTGATTGATTGATTGATTGATTGGACGTACCGAACAGCTTTTGAGTTCTAAGTCTTCCGGGTTCTCCTGCATGCTCGAAGGGTGAGGCTGGTGATGGATACAACATGCAACTTCACCTCTAGATGTCACCAGATCTTACACACTGCACCTTTAACATCGTGACCCATCAAATGTGAGCATGACACGGGAAATGTATAGAAACAATTTGTCTTATGTAAAAAAAAATAAAAAATGTTTTTAAAGAAAAGAAAAAACACAGTGTTCCTCTTTGGCACTTGTCAATACACATCGACTCAGCAACAAAGTTCCTGGGCCCTGCAACGGCACAAAATGGAGGCGGTGCCATTGTCAGGAGTCAGCTCTTCTGTCTGCTCTCAGCATGCTCAAATTCCTTCAACGCATTTCGCAAACACAAGGCTTCCTCAGCACTCCTCCTCCTCCTCCTCCTCCTCCTCCTCCGAGCGGGATGGAAGACCAGCTCAGCTCCTGCCCTCTGAGTTGTGCCACTGCATTGAACCGCTATCTGATTCACTGACCTTCTCGTTGCCTCATGCCTTGCTAATGCAATCTAGTGCTGCTGCTGCTGCTGCTGCTGCTGCTGCTGCTGCTGCTGCTGCTGCTCATGCCTCTGTGTCTGCAGCTTCCTTTCATTCTCACATATGTAAGCACAGACACACACACACACACACTGTGACACACAGATATTCAGCTGAGAATGTGTATGTGGTTACCATTTTTGTTTTGATGTTTTAACCATACACACACACACACAGCACACACACACACACACACACACACACACACAGTGGTGCTAAAGGTCCCGGTTGAAAAGTTGCTCAACAGAATAATAAAAATAACAGTTTGGGTAGAATGGGTGATTGCTGGTCCCTGAGCGGAGAAGCCCTGTGTGACGATAAAGACAAGTCCGCTATATTATCATCTGTTCTTTGAAGGGAGCAGTTCGGAGTCGTTGTTTCAAAGTTATTATGCAGTGATTGTCACGTCCCGTCATCCACGCTAAGTCTTGTCACGCGTTGAATGTTCGATTCATGTTCTAGTCTCGATTCGTGTTCTGCTGTCCTGTCCTCAGTGGAGTTTTGTCCTGTCTTGCGCTTCTTTTATTTTGAAGGGGAACTCTCCTCTCGCCTCAGGTCACTTGCCCTTCCTGCATCTTGTGTGATTGTCAGCCCCGCCCTCATGTGCTCCAGCTGCGTCCCATTAACCCCTGTCTACGTCTAGTCTGTGTCCTCCCCTGTCTCGTTGCCAGTTTGTCTTGTCACCTCCCATGTCCCAACTTACCGGCACTTCCACGCCATGTCCCCGATCCTGCTGAGCTGCCAGGTTTTCCTCCCTTGTGTCTTGTCTAGTTTGGTATTTATCCCTGTGTTGTTGTTTTTTTGCACAGCGTTTTTTGTTCGAGTTTTCTCGTGTTTTGTTGAAGTCAGGTCTTTTATTTGAGCCTTGTTTTCCTCCTTGCCAGTGATTTTCAGTTTTCTGTATCTTAGAACCACATTATGTGTTTTCCAAGCGTTGTCATAACACCTTTTTTGTTAATAGATATTTTTATTTGAACTTTGATTCCCAGTCTGCTTTTGGGTTTTTTTTAGTCCCCAAAGTGTAAACGTGACCTGCAGGACCCAGAAGCTTCTTCAATACAGCTGCAGGACTTCGACTCAGTCATCAGACCCCAGTAAAGAATCGGCTATGTTTGAAGCCCATCTGCTGCTGCTGCTGCTGCTGCTGCTGCTGCGCTCTGGTCATGTGTTCAAATCTCCTTGCACCTGACTCTCCACCTCCCCTGGTCTCAATAAAAACCCTGTGCAAGGTGAGAAGCTGATAGTCCATGCCACATCCAGACACTTGGTGAATTAGATGTGCATGCTCCGAATGTCAACTCGCTCTCAATGAATAAAACATTCCATCTGCTTGATATTTAAGTGGCTGACTGGCTGCTTTGGGTTTTTTTTCCATGCAGCTGCATTTCTCACTGTCCTGGTCTCACTCCTCCACCTCTCATTCCTCATTCATTGTGCGTTGGGGAAATACTGTATGAAACAGCGCTTGGCTTCAGGCTATCCAGCGGTCCGATCTATAAGTCAGGCTTTGGTGCATGATGGGGAATCAAAAACAGCCCGGTTCCAAACCGCGGAGGCCGGAGCGCCTTTCCAGCTGCCCAGCCACAGAGCTCCGAGCCCAGGCTCTCTGAGGCTCTGGCTGAGGCTCCCTTGGAGAGGAACGCTGGATGTTGGATCGGTGGTGGGTGGGTGGGTGGGTGGGTGAGAGAGAGAGAGAGAGAGAGAGAGAGAGAGAGAGAGAGAGAGAGAGAGAGAGAGAGAGAGAGAGAGAGAGAGAGAGAGAGAGAGAGAGAGGGGCTGGAACAATAGTGAAGCCAGGCGATAATGGCGCTCAGGTAAATAAGGCGCAATCCATGGATAAAGCATTCACATGTGAAAGGTGAATGCACAATTAGACACAATGAATCACACACAGCACTTGCAAACATGCACTTACACATAATGTATAGGCAGACACACACATGCACGAACACACCTAAGCAGGTGGAACTTTGCATGCATGGCCGCGCTTCCCTTAGCTGTAGCCACGGTTGCTAGGCTACGGCTGATTCCAGCCTTTGGAGGGGACCTGACATTGGGGAAAGCAAATTGACCAAAGGAGGCTTCAGTGTGCCGTGAAACAGCAGCTGGAGCGTGTGTGTGTGTGTGTGTGTGTGTGTGTGTGTGTGTGTGCATTGTCATAGGAAACTTTAAAGGACATCTCATGGGCTCATTGTCTGAAGGAAGCCCTGCCCCCCAAAACCCCAAATTATTGACTATGATTTACAATCAGCGCTTTAGCAATTAGGGGCTCAACTTTTGTCCCCAGTAAGACAAACTGTTCCCCGTACACAGTTAATCTGCCCATGATACACTCACACACTCACACACACACACACACACACACAAGCAAACAAACATTGGTTATGCTGTTCTGCAGCATTTGCTCTCCCCAATGGCAAACACATTTCAAATATACAATCAGCACTAATTCTTTATGTCTACACATCTGCTCCTTTCGCTTTCCCTCACACACTCATACATCCCGATACACATGCGCGCGCGCATGCACGCACACACACACACACACACACACACACACACACACACACACACACACACACACACACACACACACACACACACACACACACACACACGCACACACACACAGTTAGCTAACTGTTAGTTAACAACCAGCGTCCTTGTGGTCCTGCAGCTTGAGCAGATAATGGGAGAACCTGCCAGGACCATTGGGTTTGACCCTGTTATAGTGAGTGTGAAGGTAAATGTGCATCTGTATGTGTTTATCCACCTGCATATGATGAAGCTGGGAGAGTCCCTTAAAGGTGCAGTGAGTCAATTCTGGGGTCATTCTCAGTCAAAATTATTAAAAACTAAAATACTACAAAAACAATGACATACTGACAATTTATTGAATCTTTAAAATGTAGATTTTTTTTCCATTAACCCTTAACGAGCCCATGAATGTATATTTGCATGAGGGGTGTGTCCTCTCTATGGAGGCCGCCATGTTTTTACAGTAGCCCAGAGTGAACATATTAAACATCTATTGAGTTTTAATGACAACTGAAGTCTTCATGCTGCATGCGTCATGCTCAGAAGGGTGAGGTGATGGATACAACCTGCAACTTCACCTCTAGATGTCACCAGATTTTACAGACTGCACCTTTGGATCTTTTGAAATAAAAATGTTCAAATGAAAGTGCATTTCACCGAGGTGATTGGCATTCTAGGCTAAAACTAAGGTTGACCCCTCCTTTCCCTATAGTGCAGTTTTAGCCTACTGACATTTTGACCTTTGACCTTCCAACTACCAACTTTGCTTTCGAGAGTAAGAGAATGTTTTGAAGAGTTCATCTTAAAATATCACATTTTAAAAAACAACAAAGAAAAACAGTTGTGGCTTCGAAAACCAAATCCATGAATGAGCTCATTCATTTGTCAAAGGATTTCAACATGGCGTTAAAACTTAATTTGTTACGTTATTGTGACCTTTGACCCCTGACCACAAACATGCAAATGCAGACATATTCATATTTGACATTGTTTTTTTAAGTTAAAATCATGTTAACAAGGTAAGTCCAGCAAGTATATTCTAAATCTTGGCCTGAAAGTGTTGGGATCCCCAAACTCAGTTTAAAGTGAATATAATTCAAATGGATAAAATGTCATAAAAGTTGCCGGGCTCCCTCCTCCTCCTCCTCAGACTCACCACTGTGATACCTTTAACGTATTCTCTCTCAAACTCTTCAAATTTGCTGCAATTACCATTTCTTCTGAGCCGGCGTTTCCCACCAAACGAACCTGTAATGTCGTCTGATTTAATTGCCAGTGCAGATGATTTCACTTTATGAGCAATAACCCGTTCACACCGGTGAACCAGTATTTCAATCCTAATGCATCTATTAAAGTCTCACTATGACATTATTATGATTAGTCACTTTGTTTCTTGCAGGGCTGGAACGCTGCAAAATCTAAATACGGGGATGTATTGATGTGATTATCTGATGTCACTGCGCCAATCTCTGTGACTGTGGTGTTAACGGTGCTGTGCGTAAGACTTGGTGACATCTAGTGGTGAAGTTGCGTGCTGTACCCATCACCTCACCCTCACCCTACTTATGACCTATGCGGCCCCTGTAGAGAGGACCCGCTCCTCATGTAAATATACATTAATGGGCTCGTTTAATGAAAAATAAATAAAACACTTAGGTGGTTATAAATGCATGAGTATATCAGAATGCAATTGTATCTAGAAGTGACAAAAACAACTGAAATCTCACACACTGCACCTTTAAGTGCGACCGTGTTAGACTGTAGCACTGGCCGTCTAAAGCGGCGCAGTGCCCTTTCACCTGCAGCATAGCTGGACTTACAACCCCACCCAGTGGTCAGGTGTGTCATATCATGTCCACACATCTGCTCAGGCCTCATTTCATCTCCACGTACATCAGCAAGTCCTCTGACGTATCAAATCTATGATATATAATACGCAGCGCAATAAGAATGCATATCCAGGGCTGAGCTTTGAAAGGTGGATTTCAAAACTAAACTTACTTTACACCGCTTACAAACTTCGTGAACTCAGCTAAAAGCACTATAACAACACTGCGTACGACAGTAACAGCACATTTCCGGGTCCTCGGGGGGAGAGAGGAGCATCACATTCCCATTTTAATCTCTCACATCTTCATCCCACAAAGAGTAATGGAGTTTGATGTGTTTCCATGAATTATTCATTGGGCTGCTTGTTCTGCTCACTTATATTTTTGTGATTTACTTTAGATGCTCATCTTACAATAGATCCTCTCTCCCCCCCGGCAGACTAAAGCACCGTCATGCACTCTGTGTGTGTGTGTGTGTGTGTGTGTGTGTGTGTGTGTGTGTGTGTGTGTAAGCATCCAGGTGATTTACTGTAGCAGCAGCGAACTGAGGGATGTGTCGCTGGTGTTCCAAAGGCAAAGAGGAGGTAAATCACAGCCACATCACAGAATGATGAACGGCATTCAGGCAAACATCAGAACACGTGCGCGTATTCAGATCATGTGTCACATGGTGTAGTTTGTTTTGCAAAAAGTTTTTATTCATAACTCTTTTTTAAAGTACTTTAAAGCAACCATATAGGTCCAAGGTGCTGTGTAGAAGAAGGGCATACATTGCACAGCACCCATGCAGCATGTGTATTAAACTAAAACAGGTTTGAAGATCTCAAATATAAGTCGAAGTAGAATAAAAATAAGATCAACACATGAATAAAAAATGGACAGCAGAGCAGTAAAATCTCACTCACCAACAGAGTAGAATAGAACAGGATATAATAAATGGAATGGAATAGAATAGAATAGAATAGAATAGAAATGTCTTTGCTGTCAATGCAATGTTAAGAATGTGATTATTGGTGCTCCCGCCATCAGTGTACAAGAATATAAAAGCTAGTTGAAGGATTTTTTTGAAATTTTAATTAGGGATATAGCAGTGGTAAATATTCTCTTTTACATACCAGGACTCAACAGGATATATAATATGTTTTTGTTCACAAAAATACCACTGCTGTTGATTAGTCTTGTGTTTTCTTGATCTTGACATAAAATATGACAAAGATATGAAGGAGAAATCGGGAGTTGGGAAAGGAGAGTCTATCAAATCACTCTGAGGTTAACTTAAAGATATGAAGATAAGCACAGCGCAGCATGCGCCTTGTTCAGTGTGACCCTGGATGGGCAGACCCGAGAGGGGAAAACCAGCTGCCTTGTTTCGTTCTATTTTGAACTGTGTTTTCCGTCAAGATTGGTTTTGTGTTCTTTTATTTTATTGTTTTCTTTGATAAAGGAAGGTCCAGTGTTTCCTCAGCTGCTCTGCAAAATACTGAACATATTTTTTTTTACTGATAATACACTTCCAGGTCATTCCACCCCGTTCAACAGAATCCTTGACTATTCAGACGCCCCTCAGATGCAGCTGACGCCGGGCACACGGCAGAGTACAACAGGCCACACATTCTACTTGACTCTCAGTCCTATGTGTGGAGAAAGTCTCCGTTGTAATTCTTCAAATTCTTCTCAGTGGTGCCTGGGTGCCTGGCAAACATCCACACTTAAAGTCTCTCGTGTAGAGACTTGTGTTATGGAAAAGCTGCTGTTTCCAAAACACAAATCGTGACAATATCGACATAATCCGCAGTTCTTTTGTTTGTTTGTTTTTTTGCTGACTTTGTCCAATTTTTCCTCAGTGCAACAGAACAAAATATACAACTGTATCCACAAGCTGAGGAGAACAGACACATCAAGTACAGTGGTTTCTACATTTAAATCATGAGCCGTAAGGAAATATGTCGTTTTAGGGAACAACTACTGACTGAAAGTTATAACGTAGAAGGTCAAACTAAACTGTGACAATAACTGGTCATTATTTGATCATACACAAGTAGAGCCATTCATTTGATGCGAGTGTCAGTTATCATGTAAATTGGGTTTACGTTCTACAGTATTCAAAAAACAAATCAGAAGTAGTGCTCTATTCACCCACTGCAAGTGGTATTTAGTTGATCTGGTCATCACTGTATACGCCTTCGAGGTTTCTCCGTGTATCAAGAGAACGGAGCTGCATTAAGGCAGAAAACATGATGGGTCTCAGCTGTCAATCATCTTCATTTTCATCACTTCTAAACAGCAACTCAACTCCTCAAAAAACAACACACACTATGTTTCAAAAACATTTGTCATGAATGATTATAAATATTAGTGTGGCCACTCGTCCATGTCCCGATACACAGCAGGTGTGCCCTTACTGCAACCTGCCACTAGAGGGCAACTGAGAGGCTTTGGCTTCAGTTTGGGAAGCTATATTGTGATCCAATCTAATGTGCTGACTCCACATCACCGATGTCATATAAATAGATTCAGAACGCTGTTGTATCCATAGATACGATCTATCAGTGACTTTCGACGGGTGGGAGATTCATTTTCCGTGGGTCTGAAAGGACCCTGGGTTTTGAAGAGGACTTTTTATGCATCGGAGTGGCGTCCATTCACACTCCTGAACAGCAGGTGGCGATGATGCCCTGTAATGCTGATATACACCTGCCATTTCACAGATAGAAGACTCACAGGGTTGATTTGCTAATGGCGCACGGTGAAAAACAAGTCCGACACCGACGACATCAAGATGCAGCAAATTGAGTGTTAATGGTCGTTCACATCAATGTTCCTTGTTCCATGTGACATCCATTGTGTGTCTGTCTGTCCTGGGAGTGGATCCCTCAACACGTGACTCTCCCTGAGGTCTCCACGTCATTTTTCTCCCTGTTACATAAAGTTTTTTTTGTTTTTTTTCTGGTAGCTTCTCCTGACTCTTGCCGAGGGTCTAAGGGCAGAGGATGTTTACCCACCCACTCACCCTGTGAAGCCCTGGGAGACAAATTGCTATTTGTGAAAGCTGGCTATACAAACACAATTTGATTGATTGATTGATTGATTGATTGATTGACTGATGAAGGGAATTAATTTTTCCTTCTCTAGCGTCACCACCTGCAGGTCATTTTTGTTCCCAATTTAACCTGTTTTTTGAGGGGGGTGGGGGGGGTGTCATTAAGGGGTGATGGTGGGTCCCGGAAGCCAGACCAGTCGAGCACCACTGCGATATTGACCATATCTATATCTGGTGAGGGTCTTGCATCTTCTGTAAGTCCAGACCCAAACCACCTCATCCCAGTGTGAAGGATGCTGTTGGTCCATGGTGCATCATGTGACCCACCTCCTGTGAACATGCAGTCAGCTCAGTCCACATCCTCTGGCACCTTCTCCTCTGCTGCCTCCTCCGTCTGAACCAGGCCTGCGTGGCTGTGACCTTATCACGGGCAGAGAGGAGAAACAGTTTGTGTTTATATTTTGACCATATGGCCCCATTAGTGGGCTAATGACCCCACAGTCCCTCCAGGACACACACTCATTTCTGAATTTCAGCACTTGTGCGTGTGTGTGTGTGTGTGTGTGTGTGTGTGTGTGTGTGTGTGTGTGTGTGTGTGTCTGTGTGTGTGTGTGTGTGTGTGTACGTGTGTCTGCGTGTGTGTGTCTGCGTGTGTGTGTAATGACCTTGGGACCCTCCATCACACTTAACACTGCCCCCAGTGGCCATTTATACACAGATGAAGCCTTTGCATGTGCCAGTTGGACTGAGGAAGCTTGGATTGCACAGCTCACATCACATGTGACGCATGAACACACACACACACACACACACACACACACACACACACACACACACACACACAGAAATCACACTAGCCACCGTCAAGATGCAAAGAGCGCCCCCTGCAGACACAAACATGCCGTTTGACGGACTGGCGGCTCGTTCAGAAGGAAAGATCCAATTATCACTGAGAATTTCACAAAATTAAAGTGGAAATAGACAATTTCTTGCTTCAACTTATCATTGTGGAGTAAATGATGATTTCCGAATGTAATGGCTATAGAATAATGACACTATCAGAATATGGACTGATTGCCTATAAGCTTCATTCTCACTTCAGCCATTCTCCCTGGCAGTGGAATTGAAGGCTCCATTCAGGGCACAAAGGAAAGTGGCTGTGGCACAGTGGCAGCGCCACCAGGGCGAGGACGGTGCTTTGGTTTTGGTTACTACACAGGAACGGAATGGAGAAAACAACAACTGCTGCAGCAACTGTGGAAAATACCCAGACAGACATATTGTTGGAGGAGACACAGGAGAGATGGAGAGTGAGGTGAAATGTCAAACAAAGAAAAAAAAAAAGTGAGCGTTGGACCGGAAGTGATCTCTGGACGTTCGGAGGGTTTGTGAGAAATCGACACTCAGAAGGAAATGATTTCGACTGGATCAGCGACTAAAAGCTGCCTTTATTCTCTTATTCCACCTCTACAACTGCTCCCTGTTACTACTGTCAATGCGCACAGGTCCATTTAGTGTCTGCCTCATCATATTCATCTCTCAATGTAACATTCAACTATAAATTAAAAATATGAGTACGTCTTATTGTGAAATCTAGACACTGTGCCCATATGTGCAATAATACACAGTGTATTGCAATATGTATTTTATAAACACATATCTAAATAGTTTAGAGCAATAACGTGTGGTGTATTAAATTGGACAATCTTGTGAGACACACTCGGTGGCCACATTATTAGGTACAACGGGACTGCTCTGCTATACAGTACATATTTCAGCAAGAGCTAAAGAGTTAATTGTTTGAGTGATTCTATATTGTTTACTGTTTGTCAGTAGTGTGTATGTAAGATGTGCACTGCATCTAATACTTATGAGTAATGTGATGTAATGTGGTGTAAAGCAAAATGCCAGTTTTAACAACAAAATTAATTACAATTTTTAAATAAATGGTGATTTGATGAATGTTTTTGAATTTTGGCTTATTTCATTGTCTGTAAATTAGCAGCACATTATTTTACCCTGAATTTGAGTGAATTCAACAATTTTGAATTCTTACATTTATTCACTGTTTGGTTGATTAGATTTGACGGCAGAATCCAAATCGATGGAAATGTTACATGGAATTAGAGAACATCAGTCCTGGATACCGGGCCTCACCTGATAGAGACATTAAGACATTTTAACCCTAACGTTTCACAGACTCAAGAATCAGGTATTAAAGAGAGCAATTCATGTTTGCTGACTTGATGAATTTCATTTTTGCCATTTTTCATTCAGTAAAAATTCAACATTGAATGTGGTTTTGGTGCGTTGGAAGTAAATAGTTGACCAGCTGGTCTGTGTTTTTGATCTTCATTTTCTCTTTCATACTCTATCTCTGTCTCTCTCCATCAAACCCTTCTGGGTACCAATTAGGGCTCAAAGCTGCTGCAGTGTGTGTGTGTGTGTGTGCGTGTGTGTGTGTGTGTGTGATAAAGGTAGCTCTGACAACAAGCTATATGCTACCTGTCAACAGCTACTTCAATGCTCACCATCTGCTCACACTGTAAAATGCTCTTTATTTATCCACCGCACACAAACAGTGAGAGAGCCCTGCTGGAGATGGAGGGGTGGAGGATTCACGAACAGAGAACAGAGCTGATTACAAACAATGTGATCATCACCAGGTGATAGTCAGCCGGGTCGAGAGGAATCCTAATCATCCTCACTCGGTGTGTCTATCCATCCATCCGTCCAATCACACCTCCTCCTTTGGAATCCACAGCTACAGAGGGAAGGTTTTGTTAATGCTGATCTCCTATGGACCAGGAAGTGGAAGTAACAGTCGTGGTAGTATTTGTACTACTGTTCATTTCTATTATTTTACACTCCACACACTCTCCCTCTCTCTCTCTCTCTCTCTCTCTCTCTCTCTCTCTCTCTCTCTCTCTCTCTCTCTCCCATGATGCCTGGCCGTGTCCAGCCTCCAGCAGGGTTAGGGTTCGCCCCCACAGGGGGGACCCTGGCCAATCAGCCGACAGGCCACGCCCCCGTGCTGACATCGAGCGGTAACGTCGGAGCAGGAGAGACTGAACAGGATGTAACGTCACCTGTGCAGAGAGGGACTCAGAAGTGGGAGAAAGAAGAAACACTGGGAGAACTGGCAACTGTTGCTCCTGTCCTCTACTGTAATACCAACTTCCCCCAGCTGAGGGAGCAGTATCCAGGTATGAGCGCACACACACACACACACACTGCATCATTGCTGTCAGGGAAACACTGACTGTCCTACACCGTCCCTCGTTGGCCCCGTCCATACAGAGACATGTTTCAGTGAATCCCCTGAAGTTTGTGATGGTATGTTTGTTCCGTCCCCATGGGAACGGATTGGACACCGTTTGAGACAGAGTCCCAGAGTCAGATAACGGACATTGTATCCGTCAGTACAACTGCGTACGCATCTCTCACACCTCTCCGCCTTCAACCACATGCGCTAGCCCACCAACAACAACAACAACAAAGGCGGATGACTTGTAGTCCAATGTGTGGGGAGAAGTTCTACCTCATTGTCGGTCCACACCAACGTCATACTTGTGTATTCTTTGCCGCCATCTTTATCAAATCTTTCTTCCTCTCCTTCTTCTTGTTCTTCTTTTTATACCTCTTCTTGTTGTTGTGTTTGTTTACATCGTAAGAGTTTGGTGCACATGCTCCATGTCTTCTGGCAGCATCACAGCACCGCTCAGGCCTGGAGGCTAAACTGCAGCGCTCTGAGTTGTCTTTAAAACCACAAAGAAAAAGAGCGTTGGCATGTAAATATACATGCTAACCTTTTGTACTTACATGCTAACATGGAGTGAAGTGCAGGAAGTGGTGTGGGCGGAGCCAAAATGCAGACATATTAGAAGAAATGTCCATGTTGACCCAGGTCTTGTGCTCACGTCAAATGTCAATTTAAGCTGAGGTGATTTAAACACAGATGGATGCAGAGTCATGTGACCCGAGTGTGGGTGGGGTTAAAGACAGTCACCCTGGGGGCATGAGAGGGGTTAATATCAGTTCTCTACTCTGTGTGTGTGTGTGTGTGTGTGTGTGTGTGTGTGTGTGTGTGTGTCAGACTGGTCTGTCAGAGTGAAACAGATCACAAAGATGTGGAGAAAAGCCAGTTCTCAGGACAGAGCTCCGTTTGTGGTGAGTGTGTCGTTCTATATTTGATCAGTATTGTTTAGCTCTGATTGATTCATTTCAAATCTATATTTAGAGAGATCATTGGGAAGTAGGTCAACGGAGGAGCTGTCGGTACCTGTGACTTCCTGCTCTGCTTGAACCAGCTGTTTCTGTCTTTGCAGCAAAAAGCTCGGGACAACCGAGCGGCTCAACGCATCAACAAGGTGCAGCTGTCCAACGAGCCCCTCAAACCACCTCCTGCTCCACCCCCGCTGCTGCTGCCGCCGCCGCAGCAGCAGCAGCAGCAGCAGCAGCAGCAGCAGCAGCAGCAGCAGCCTGCCCCGCCTCCACAGGTACAGGTGGGTTTTTATGATCCTGTTTCCATGGAGACAGAGGTGAACTTCAAGGACCCGCTGAGACCCAAAGAGTCAGAGCAGGAGCAGGAATGGAAACTTCGACAGGTGAGTTTCAAACTTCAGAAACAGGTGATCAGACGTGTGGCTTATTTAGGTTGACCCCATATTACAATGTTTCTACATGTCTGTAACCCCCCCTCACCCTCCCCCCCCTCACCCTCACCCCCCCTCACCCTCATCGCCCCTCACCCTCACCCTCACCCTGCAGCAAATGCGTCAGAAGAGTAAACAGCTGGCGAAGATCGAGGCCACGCAGAAGTTGGAGCAGGTGAAGAGTGAACAGCTGCAGCAGCAGCGTCTGCTGGCCAGTCAGCGTCTGATTGGTCGAGTCTCACCTGAGAGCGGCAGCCGCAGCCCCTTGACCCCCACGCACCAGCCCACCTCCCCCCTCCACCCCCTGTCCAGGGAGGGAGGGGTCAGGCAGCAGCTGCTCCTGCAGGGCGCAGGTGAGAGTTCAGGACTGACTGACGACGTCTTCCTCAGACCACAAGCTCCGCCCCCCTCTGGTTTCTCTTCCCTACCTCACTCGCCTCACCCCTCCTCCCCTCTCCAGCAACCCCCATCCTCCCCACAGATGTTTTCCCCTCCTTCCTCCCGCCCCTCATCTCCATGGGATCCTTATGCTAAAGTAGTAGGTACGCCCCGCCCCGCCCCCTCTCAGCCTGGTGCTCCGCCCCCCCCGCAGCAGCGGCGTAACTCTCTCAGTGCCTCCCCTGCCCACGATGCCTGTGGTTCTCCCGCTCCCTCCCCCGATTCCAAAAGCTCTGAGATCTCCAGAACCCTGCCCCCCCCAGCAGGTAACTTGGTTTTCCCTCCAGTGACGCTGCCATCTTGATTTCTCCTCCATTAAAGCCCCCGTGTCTTTCCTTCCCCTCTCCAGGTCTCCAGCAGAACAGAGCAGGTCTGATGAGCCCTCCCTCTGGCTCCGCCCCTGACCATGGAGTCCGACACGGGGCCGTCCGAGCAGCTGACGGCTTCCAGAGGACACCTCACGGGGGCAGTAACCTTCGTGCGGCAGCGTGCGAATTGTTTGGGCGAGTGGGTGAAGTGATGCAGGGTGGGGTATTTAAAGCCCCCATGCCCCCCCAGCAGGAGATGTTTGGAAGTGCAGGGGGAGGAGGGGCAGTGGGGAGGAGGGACCCGTCCAGACCCACAGATCTAGGCTTCATCCCCTTCCAGTCCCAGGACACGCCCTTCCCCTCCAGTCCACTGTCAGGACTGGGCTCTCCCAACCGTAGCCCCTACACCCAGGCACCGGGGACCCCCAGACCTGACCCCACCCACCAGGTCCCAGACCTCTTCACTCAGCTGTCACCTTTGGCCTCTAGACCCTCTCCTGACCCCTACTCTAACTCTCAGACCCCTGGCACACCACGCCCACACTCTGACCCCTCCTACCTCACCCCCCCCACGCTGCGACTGGATCAGTTCAACCAGCAGCCGGCCATCACCCGCCACCCCTCTCCCTCCCACCCGACCTTTGACCCTTACAACTCCAACCCCGGGACGCCCCGCCCCTCTGCTGCCGAGCGATTTCCTCAGTCACCAGGATGTCAGCGAGGCGCAGACCCGTATGCTGGAACACCGCGACCTTCACCTGACCTCTACAACCTGCAGCCCTCCACCCCCCGAGCCCAGAAAGACCAGACCCCAGTGGAGGGAGCGCCCCCTCTGGCTGCAGGAGAAACCTTCACCCCCACACCTCACCAGGTACGAGCACTCGCACTGACCATACTGCACACTGTGTGTGTGTGTGTGTGTGTGTGTGTGTGTGTGTGTGTGTGTGTGTGTGTGTGTGTGTGTGTGTGTGTGTGTGTGTGTGTGTGTGTGTGTGTGCCATTCAAAGCACTGCTGACACACAGGTCGAGGGTCTGCTCAGGTCTGAAGTCTCAGCTTCACACACGTCTCAGCGCATCAGCTCGTCTTCCAGCTCCTGAGCAGAGCGTCACACATCAGACACACGTCAGCGCTCAAACAGGAAGTGGAACCGCAGACACACACAAACATCAACCACCTGTGAGGGCGAACAGGTCGGAGGAGGTTCTCTCGTCCCGAGGACGCGGTCGACAGCGTGGATATTCAGTCTTTGTCCGACTGAAAAACAACATGGGAATTCAGCGGATTTGTTGAACGGGGTTCAGACGCTCCATCCCAGAGTTTGGCAGAAGGTCGACAACAAAGAAATGAATTGTAATATTCAATTGAATAAATATATCACTCATTTGACCTCTAAGTAGCAACGAGGGAGTTTTGCACATTTGAGCATCTTATGCTAATCACCTGCTAACACAGCTGATGGGGCTACGTGACCGTCACTAACTAGCGCACGAGCTAACACAGGTTTATCATAGTATTCGGTGCAGTTGCAGGTTAATATTCGCACGCAGGTGTTCTGATGAACAGCCCGTTCAAACGCGGCTAATTAGCATTTCCACTTCCCTCAACATGTGTTGGCCTCGTCAGAGACGTCACGGAGTTTAACGTCAAAGACCTTCTGTTGACATCTGACGGATGCTACATGAGGACTTTAGCAGGTGCGACGGAATGCAGATCTTCAGCTCGCGATTATTTCTCTAAAAATGTCCAGGGGAAAAAATCAAACTTCAGAATGAACGGCCTCTTTACTTGAAGGCTAAAGTCGCTAAACTGTATAATTCACTGTTTACGACATTTTGTAGCAACTCTTTAATGTAAATGTAGTTTATAGTAGTCAACTTCATTCTTAGCAACACTGAACTCACTAACTTTGCCGTTAGCTTAGCAGGCTAGCTAGTTATCTGGCTAGCGCTATTCTACGATGTCAGATATGTGTTAGCCTGTATTCGGACATTTGACTGTGTATTCGAGGAAATGAGAAGAACATGTACATATATTTCTTGAATGTCATGAAGCCAGAGCAGGAGACCAACGTTTCTGAAAGGTGAATCATTGCGTATCTTCTGGATTTAGAATTCTCCTTTAAATGGAAGCTGATGGTTCTTTGATTTGACTTATATCTCCTTCTTCAGTCAAGAGGCTGTAACTATAACTGCGTGTGAGAGAATTCATATTGGTAGTTCACTTTCCCAGAGCCAACGCTTGACAACTCCAGCTGCGAACTGAACAGCTGTGGGTCCAGCGCACCAATCAGAACACAGGCTTCACCCCCAGAGCCACACCACTGCCTCTGAGGAGCCGCGAGGAACCTGCACTGACCCTCTATGACCACCCGTGACTTTACAGAGTCACTCTGTACAGGTGCTCCCCCTGGTGGCTCGCAGCGTCACAACACGTGGCAAGTAAACCATTACTGCTTCCTCTCGTTTTGTCGTTTTCGGCGACGTCTTACGAAAACGTCAAATACTGACCAAACACCGTCATCGCTTCCTGGACCGTTCTGTCCAGTGAGTTAGGCTTTGTGTTCTGCTTCTGTTTGCGACGTTACAAACGTGCACCTTTAAAGGTGCGTTAGGAAACTCAACAGGAGTCGACAGTTCCTGTCTAACAGGAGACGCTTTGCTTCGCGCTTTCCCAGTAAAAGACCTGTGCTTCCTCACAAGCCCACGTGAGGGCGGCGTCTTTACCTCCAGCAAAAGGAAGTCGTTCAAAAGTGGGGACTGAAAACATACGACGGAGAACCAACCAGAGTTCTTTCTCATTGGCTCACGCCGCAGCCCGGTCGCCACGGCAACCCTGCGCCCGGTAGCCCGGCTAGCAGAGCTAGCCAGAGTTCTGGCGCAAGCTGAGGATCTTCGCCCGGCTCCCGCTCGTCCGTATCGTCACGATTGATCTTATTTTGTCGACGCTCGCGTTTGGCACTTTGAGACCACAGGGGTCGCTAAAAACAACCACTTCAAAAACGTTGGAACTGGGTCAAAACCTTCAGACCCTGCAGGTGGATCCACTGCAACAACAAAAACCCTTGGCGGCCAAGATAAGAAACAAAATGGTTCCGTTAGACGCGTCAGTTGCTAATACTGTTAGCTCGTCAGTCGCTAAGTGTTTACTCTCTATCAAACACCGTTTTTAGGTTCTACGGCAAAAACGTCTCACTTCCTTTAAATATTGAAGTGAAGCACGGAGGCTTTTGGCACCTTGAGTAGAAATTAAAGGGACAGTATGAAAAAAATTCCGGTCAAATTATAAATACCTATTTACAAATGTGATCATCTGAAAATAATCCATCGTGTTTCGGCTTCATGTTTTTCTCTTTGAGAATTTTTCGTTGCTCTGCGTTTTTCCATAAATACGTTAGAATAGAGTTTCAGTGGATCCCGCTACGCTATCGAGGCTATCATGGCTAACGACGCTAACGAGGAGCTCGTACCTTCACGTGTTGTCAGTTGCCCTGAGGAGATAATCTCAGATCAGCTCACGGTGAGATGAGATCACTCACAGTTCTCCTTCACTGTGTTCACACGGTCACATGACCGCCTCTAAATATGAATGGGTTTGAATCATCAAAGTGGGAGGAGCTTAGATGCAGATGGTCGTCACAACGACACATATTCAAACTGATCCTCGATCATTGTCTCAGGGCAACTTCCTTCATCTTACGTCATCTTTCCTCTTGTTTACGCGGCGGCAGCCATTTTGTTTCCCTCTGACAGGATGTTGGCAAAATGGCCGAAACGCGCCGTTCTCTTCTCAGTGAATCATCGGCGCCGATCGATCGTCACTCGTGGTCTTCTTGAGTTTGACGCCTCGTCGTATCGCCACCAGATAGTCCTCCGCCTCGCCGTACTCGCACTCCTCCAGGAGTTCCGGGAGAGGGCGGCGTTCCCAGTCCGGCACGCGGCCGCCGGGCTGCGGGGGCGGGGTCGGAGGATCGGAGCCCTTAAAGAGGAGGGGGCCGTCGCAGGGGAGGGTTTGAGGCGAGACCGGCCCGTTGCTCCCCGGTGACAGAGGTGCGGAGGCGGGGCTGAGCGGCGTCCGTGGGCCGTTTCCGTCCTCTGACGCCGCCCTGCTGGGGAAGGCCGGATGTTCAGGCACTGTGGGGGTCTTCACGGGGATCATGGGGGGCTTGATGGGGATGGGGCCCAGGTTGAGGCCCCCGGAGGGCCGTCGCAGGTTCGGCTTGGAGGACGGCGTCCGACGGATGGTGGCGACGCCGGGGGTGATGGCGGCGGACGGGTTGGAGGGCGGGCCGGCGGTGGAGGCGGGGCGTTTGGACTGAAACACGCGGCGGTACGACTGAGTGATGTCACTGTTTCTGGGGATGGTGGAGGACTTATCCAGGTCTGATGATGAGGTCTGCTGCTGCTGCTGCTGCTGCTGCTGCTGCTGCTGCTGCTGCTGCTGCTGCTGCTGCTGCTGCTGATCCACCGTGTAGTAATCACAGTCTGATACCACAGAGATTCACAGAACACGGTGATGTCACACGTCAGGAGGATTGACAAACCCACGGCCAACATGTCAAATGCTGTGTGTGTGTGTGTGTGTGTGTGTGTGTGTGTGTGTGTGTGTGTGTACCCTGTGAGGGGATGGCGTCCTCGGAGCAGCAGGGGGTGTGGGTCTGGGAGCTGTAGCCGCTGGATCCCTGCAGAGAGTCTCTGCTGGAGCCGTGGATGTCCAGGTGGAGGCCGCGGGCCAGAACCCGGGCCAGCTCCTCATGGACCTCCTTCTCCTTCTGTACACACACACACACACACACACACACACACACACAGTGTCATAGGCTTGTAAGAGATACATGTGAATACATTTGAATCAAAAGTCATCTGACCTTGGGCGACGTCAGTAAGTGGCTCCTCCTCCCTCCCTGTGGCTCCTCCCCCCGTGTGGTGACATCACTGCCCCGGTGGCTGCACTGGTCCGTGGCCTCTCTCCGCTCCCTGCTCCTCCTCAGTGTGCTGATCATGGGCTGGTCGTACGGGCCGGGCTTGGCCCAGTCCTGCACACACACACACACACACACAGAACCAATCAGATTGTCATGTCTCAACATAACAAACTCACATCTGTGTCATTAAGTTTATTATTATTAGTTATTTTGTTTGATTTAGTCTTTAATTTTCATTGATTGATTGATTGATTTGTCCATTTAACTCTGTGTACTGTATTTATATCATGTTTGCTCAGGGTTAACAGTATTTTACAGAGTCATGGAAACAAATATTACCGTGTGATCATGTAAAATTGTGGAAGCTTTTTCTGAAATATGTGATTTGATGTGAGAATTAGATGAAAATGAAAAAACTCCAGGAAATAAAAGATAAACAACATGAAGAGAGGTTTGAGAAAGAGGAGGAGAACATGAAGATGGATGAAGATCAAACCTTCCATGTGGGGATTCGAGAGGACGGCACGGTTCCCGGCCCCAGAGCGGGACTGAGCGGCGAGAAGTCTCCTGATTGGCCGGAGCCAGAAGGAGACCACGCCCAGGTGGGGGAGACGGACGAATAGGAGTGCGAGGAGCTGGGAGAGGTGGTGTAGGAGGAGGAGGAGGAGGAGGAGGAGGTGAAGTATGGAGGGAGGAGGAGGAAGTCCTGAGGCTGCAGTACCACTCCCTGCAGACAGAGGGCGGCGTGGTGCTCCAACCCAAGACACAACTGAAGGTGAGTGGATGAAGAACAGAGGCTTTATACTGATGGAGACATGGGACATCACAGGAGCTCCCTGTGTGTGTGTGTGTGTGTTTTCATACAGACGTTCACCTGTTGTGTTGCAGTCTCATGGTGCGAGGGTGAGGAAGATGAGGAAGAGGAAGGCTCCTCATTCACACACTGACAGCGTAAAGGAGAAACACATGACTGCAGCAGAGCCATGCACACACACACACACACACACACACACACACACACACACACACACACACACACACACACACACACAGACACACACACACAGACACACAGACACACACACACACACACACACAGCAGGATGCACAGGCAGCAGATCAGACAGTAGAGGCACATAAGAGATTAGCCGGAGGTGAACACATAAAGTCACACACACACACACACACACCCACACACACACACACACACACACACACACACACACACACACACACACACACACACACAGAGGAAACACAGATCAGAGCAGAAGCAGCAGATGGAATGAACACAAACACAGAAATCAAGTGAAATATAAAACTCTGCTGTTGTTTACATTCCTTTCATTTCCTGAGTCATGATGTCAGCGTGACCTTTGACCTCTGACCTCATCTATCCAGTTCAACCAGGAGCCTCACTCAGACTCTACAGCTCTTTACTTTGTCCATTCAGGGCTCCTGTACAAACACGGAGGAGACACGTGGCGCCCTCTGCTGGAGAGGAGCTGCTGCTGAAGTCGACATAAGACAACACTTCAAACATTCATACGTTCACTCACCTGTGAGTTTTCCGGCGGCATGGGCGAAGGCGACTTGGACTGGAAGGCGTCCTGAGACATGAAGCCCGAGTCGTGGGAGGAGACAGAGGAGAGACGGGGCGGAGTCTGCTGAGGCACCACCGAGGAAGAGGAGGAGGAGGAGGCGCGGAAGCGGAAGTGGGAGGAGGGCGAGTGACAGTGGGAACCGCTGGAGCGCGAGTCACTGCTGTTCACACTGTTCAGACTGCTGCTCCAAGGGGGGCACAGTCAAAATGTCAAATGATCAAAGCAGCTGCAGTTCCACATCTGGAGCACAGGGGGCAGTAGAGTCATGGTAACACACCTGCACATGCTGGACTTCCTGGAAACGGTGGTGCTGGGTGAAGAGGGTGGAGTCTGATAGGACCAGGTGCAGTCAGAGCCTTTCAGGTCCACGATGACCTGAGACCACAATCATTCAGTCTTTGACTTCATTCAGTGAATGAGCCAGCAACCACAGTGGGTGTGTCAGGGGGCGTGGCCGTGGGCGTGGCCGTGGGCGTGGCCTGTACCTGTTCACTGGAGGCAGGAAGTTTGTGTGGATCCACGGTCAGAGACTTCAGGTCGTCGGTCAGAGTCTGAAGGTGAGTGATCTCCCCCAACATGGACATCTCTTCCTCCTGACACATCACCATCATCATCATCAGCGTCTGTGTGTGTGTGTGTGTGTGTGTGTGTGTGTGTGTGTGTGTGTGTGTCTCACCACCACAGGTCTCATCATGGAGACGAAGCAGCAGAACCGTCCTCTCTCCTCCACCAGAACTTTCCTCAGCGCCTGTTTCTCCGTCTCCTCCAGCAACAGATACTTATCACTCACGTCCTGCAGGGCGCTGTCCAGCTGAGGCTGCAGGTCCCCACGGCCTGCACACACACACACACACACACACACACACACACACACACACACACACACACACACACACACTAATATTAGCCCCCATCAGAGACACTCCACCAGAAACCTGTGGTAGAAGAAGTAAAACTCCGCTGCACCAACTAGTGGTTCAGAGGTGTAACTGCAGAGTGAGAGAGAGACAGTGTGTGTGTGTGTGTGTGTGTGTGTGTGTAAGAGAGAGAGCAACACTCACCGTACAGGTCCGCTGCTCAGAGCAGTGCATGATGGGACGTCAGGAGACGAGAGAGAGAAACATGAGTTCAAGTTCAAATCACCATGAGTGTGAATCTGTGACCTCTGACCTTTCTTTGCTTTCTTCTGCAGCTTCAGGCTTTCTGACGACCTCTTCTTGATCTCCTGACGAGCCTTTTTATACTCTGGACACACACACACACACACACACACACACACACACACACACAGTTTAAATTAAGTGAGTCAGAATAAATAATCTAGTTAGATTTAGGTTATGTGAGCTCAAGGTGAAGTTTAGTTAAGTTTCAGATGTGTGTGTGTGTGTGTGTGTGTGTGTGTGTGTGTGTGTGTGTGTGTGTGTACCTTTAGCATGGTCTTTATCCAGAGTGTTGGCGACTCTCTTCCACTCCTCCATCTGCTCCTGCAGTGGATTGATCAGACAGTCCAGAAACACCCTGCACACACACACACACACACACACACACACAAACACACACACACACACATACACACACACACAGGTATCATTTGAGGTGATGTGTTCTGATTCTTTCATTTCAAACTGATTTGGACAGTGAGGAAGAGGAGGAGGAGTCAGAGCAAAAAGAGGAGGAGCCATGGTGAACTGCAAGGAGACGCTACACCTGTTCATGATGCACAGGCATGTTACACACACACACACACGCATGTTACACACACACACACACACGCATGTTACACACACACACACACACACACATGTTACACACACACACACACGCATGTTACACACACACACACACGCATTA
>JAFBJT010001263.1:0-17933 GCA_016785325.1 Chascanopsetta lugubris
TTTTTTTGCAATTTATGTCGCCATGGTAACAGGTATCATACTGAAAACCACATGGAAAAAATAAAAGTTGATTCACAACATAAGTCTAATGAGAAAGTTCCCATTACAAGTGTTGTGAACTTCATGTTACTTTAATATCCACCACAGTTAAACATACATAGATTGGAAGATTGGAATACCACATACTCCGCTTTCCTCCAGAAGGGCGGCGATCTGCAGGAGACCATCGATGCGACGGGAATCAGCCACAGGACAGGGCAGCTCATTAGAGGTTTCATCCTTGGCTTTTACCTGAGACAGGTCACAGAGGGAGGGACATGTTCAGAGAATCAACAGGATCAGATGAAGTTGAGAATCAAAGAAACTGTGATAAGGGGAGGCCCTTTGGCAGGACTTTGCTGGAGGAGATGCGGTCGAGCAGTGACTCCAGAGCTCCATACACACAAGACAGCAGTGCAAGCATTGCAACTACAAAAAGAGAGGAAACTAGGATTCAACCTTATCTTAATAAAGTGGTTTTATCGTTAACCAGGCTTACTTTCTAGTTTGTATGGCAGTCTCTGCAGAGTGGACAGCACTAAACAGAACAGAACTTTAATCAATCAAACAAAAAAACAAATCAAGTAATAGTTGCCTTTTACTGTAACAGAATACTTAGGATGCCTGTAGAGTTCTAGCCAGTGTGGAAATTATATTATCACCATTATTTCCCCTCAGAGATCCCTATTTTTTTGTTTTTTAATTATTTTATCATATTGCATTAAAAAGTTGCATCTATTGAAGTTCTACGTTCAAGGCAAACTCAAGATAATTAAAAAAGAAACAAAGACCCAGTGATGATTCTCAGTTTGATGAATTGTTGAGTTCCCCTGCAGCAGGGATGAGCAGTTTGTCAGATTAAGCCTTATTCAAGTATTACATGAATACATGACCGTATTCATGTAATACGGTCATGTATTAGGTTTGATATTGGAACAGATCTACAATGCAACACCATGAAAACACAAATGCACAAAACTTTGTACAACTACAACAAGTACAGTTCACGATGAGTGCATAGAAAAAAACATATCTCTAAGAATCTAACCCCACTCAGCCCCTCAACTGGAACCATGACTTAAAAGTAAATACCAACAGGGAGCTAAAAGAGGTTCCCAGTAATCAGTAGTATGTGGTGTGATTATAGGTTTGTATTGTCCCACATTGTATCCAGTAACATTTCATCTGGCTTACTAATACAGTAATTGTGCTAAAACTGTAGTTTTAATTTCAAAAGTGTTCAACAGTGTTTTGGACATCGCCGTTCATGTTTACCTCAACAAAGTTTTCAACAAAACTTTACTTTTATATTAAAGTCTGTGTCAGTCTGAGATGTTTGCAGCATTATTGTTTATTACTATTACTAATGATTATTATTTTTTGTCCCCACTGATTTCTAGACAGCTGTCACTTTATACCAATTGAATACAAACAGAATATCCAGTAGAAATGTCAAATTCACCGTTTATTTTGGAGAATTGTTCAGCAAAGTACAGAATACATTACACCACAGTACAATATGCACAGAACTCAAATACCTTGTAACACAAGAACAATATATTTCCTGTTTCTCATTATATTTACAGTGACAGAGTGATTGCAATCATTTAATCAGTAGTCATAAAACAAGCGTCTCTGCTAACAAAGATATGATCCCATTAGTAGGCAATAAGTATTTTACTTATTGACCTCATGTCCAATGTTATAAATGCACAGACAACTCCTCTCCATTTTCATGTTTTCCAGAAAAGGTATTGTTCAACGCAAAGGTCAGACTGAGAAGCTGTTGTGAGAGGAAAGGTGAGGTGTGAGTGAAGATCACACCATCGTGGATTTCACATGGTCAAAGATCTGTTGGACCTTTACTGCAGGGACGCAGCCTTCCCTCAAAATGGTGATGGTCCCTGTGGAAGGAGTAATAAGGCTTCAGTTCCAAAAAGTCATTAAAACAGTAAAATAGAACAAATTGAATGTTGTTTATTTGTTTGTACCTTCATCGATCCTTAGGCAGTTGACCACAGTAGAAGCAACGACTTCATTAGAATCTCCATCACATAGAACTCCTTGGATCTTGTGTCCAAGTCGACTGCAGCAAAACAGAAAAAGTCCAGCGGTTGTGAGTGAATGTTCAACAAGTTGCCCAACCACAGTCCCAAATCCAAACCTAACCCTAACCCCAACCCTAATCCTAGACCTAAACCTAATCCCACGACTTCTAACATGTCAACACTTTATCCCCAGTTTCCTTAGGAACTGATACACTCACTTGATGACCATGCTGTGGTGGGTGCTGTCTGCCTCTCCACTGGGATTGGCGGAGGTGATGGCGAGGGGACCAGTGATGTCACACAGGTGGCCGGTCACAGTGTGGTCGGGAACGCGAATCATGATGCTGTCTTTGGTGCCGACGCGGTCGTAAGCTGGTCCCACCCCTGCACAAGAGCAATCAGAAGGTGAGGTGAATACTGGTGGTGGTTATTCATCTTAGTTGGAGGATGTTGAGCTGCAGCTGCCATGGCCAGTTTACCCAGTTTATACAGCCAGTCTCCTTTGCTGACGATGCAGCTGATGCCTCCAGGATACACGTTCCTCATGAACTCCCAGAGCAGTGGACTGAAGGGAGGCGAGGCTGCTACCAGCTGCTCCACACTGGAGATACAGATACAGATGGGCTTCTCCGCTGGTCTGTCCTGGAGAAGGTCACATGCAACAGTTCCATGAAATTCACATGAATTTCACAGAGCAGCTCTCATAATCCGCCCCATTTTGCATTACAACCAGCACTATGATTTACATTCTTACTTTAATGTTGTAGATTTTTTCAACAGCCTGAGGATTCTTGCAGGAGGCAGCCAGGGCGTAGACTGTGTCCGTTGGAATACCACATACTCCGCCTTCCTCCAGAATGGCGGCGATATTCAGGAGACCACTGGTGAGTCGGGAATCAACCACAGGACAGGGCAGCTCAGCAGAAGTTTCATCCTTGGCTTTTACCTGAGACAGGTCACAGAGTGAGGGACACGTTCAGAGAATCAACAGGATGAGCATGAGTCGAGAACAGAACTATGAATGCAGTCTACCGATTGGTTACCTTTATCAGCGAAGGGCCCATTGGCAGAACTCTCCTGGAGCAGATGCAGTTGAGCAGTGAGGCCAGAGCTCCATACACACAAATGATTGACACCAGTGCAAGCATGGCAACTGTAGAAAACAGTTTGAACATTCTTGTAACATTTTGGCTTCACCGCACATTGAGTATATTCAAGTTGGAGATTAAGTTCCTCTTACTTTCTAGCTGGTATGGCAGTCGGCTTAGAGTAGACAGCAGGAAACAAACCAAAACAACCTCCATGATTGTTGTTAGAAACAATAGAACCAGGTTCCTGTTGGCAGCTGACATGAACAACGTAAGGAATTACAAATGGCTCCCACAATTATAAATAATCCTATACTGAATGAAAAATAATGTAATCAACTTTACCAATTAGCATGAGGACAGCATTGATGACCAAGAAAGCAATGGCTCCCGCTGCAAAACCATGAGATGCTTCCATTGAAAGTTGTAGCTGGTGCCCTGTGGAGAAACTTGATTAGATTTTTGTGAGATTCAGACTCCACAAATCTTCATCAGAGCTTGTTTGTACCAACATACCGGCAAATCTAAACCAGGTCCAGGTGGCCCACACTGCTACGTAGCTGGACGAGATGACGGATCCAAAACGGCCACCTCCGGTAACCTGAAGCCGGCTGACATATGCTTGGATGATGGCTCCAGAAATGAGCACCCATGGTACGGTCAGACTGAGAAAGAACTGATTCGAGCTTGACACACTTGCATGGAGAGCTGACAGAGCTGCGACTCCATTTGAAATGTAGAACAGTGCATCTGAGGCCTGGTCTGTAATGGGCAACTCGTCCTGGCTTCCTTGTTTGTACTTGCCACACATCAACGCTCTCTGTAGCCGATCAGTGGAGACGGGCTGTGGGCCAACAGGGATGAGAGACTTCTCTGCTATGGAGTTGATAAGACGTGTGAAAGTGCCATACAGGGAGGCTGCGGTGAACAGGCAACAAGCTACACCAAAGAAAATGTAGTAACCCTGGAGGGGTATCTGGGGGATTGTTGACACTGTGAGCAGGACAAAGAGCGTGTTGTGACTCAGTTCCAGGACATCCATGTTCAAGCTTCCCATGCAGAGCACTAAGCCGGCCACCACAAAGAACCAGTTCCCCACCATGGACTCCCTCCCTGTGATCACTCCACTGCCCCCTACAGTCAGAGAAGATATAACAAACTCATCCCAAGCTTTGACCAGCCAGTATGCAGCATGCAGACCAAACTTGGTTGTATGGTAGCAATCTTGGCGCAGATGAGCATAGTAGCTCGAGAACAGCTGGGCCACAGAGATGATTGAGATCCATGCAGCTCCTAGGCCAAAGAAACGAAAATACCCAAAGCTGTAGACGGCAAAGATGAAGGGGGAGACAGTGTCACAGAAGAAACCCAAAGCCATGGGTTCTGCATATTTTGTGTTTTTCTTCTTCTCTTGTCCAATACTCTGAGGACTGGAAGAATTTGTGGTTCCCAACAGGAGAACATTAAAGAGAGGGGTACCAAAGCCTCTGAGGACAAGACGCTGACTGAGACCTTTTAGAAGCAGTACTGTGGAACCGTAGATGGCGAAAATGAGAATGAGCAACTCGAGAACCCCGGACACCACAAGAGCCCAGGGACTTGCAACCAGGGCCACTGCTTCAAAGACTAAGGTGGCTGTGATGGCCCCAAAGACAAATGGCATGATGTAGTTGACTGTGGCGGAGCAAAAGGCGAGGAGGAAGGACAGGAGGATGTAGGGGATCAGACCAGCAATGGCTGATTCTTTGATGAACAGATATGAAGAGCTGACTGACTTTGTGTCCATCAGCGTCATATTCGTATCCATGTTGATGGTAAGAGACATGTTGTTCATCATCTCAGTTGGTATAGATGATGTAAGAGTTTCAGCTGATGCACCAAAATAGATACGAGTTGCTCCATAACTGCCCCAAAGAGCAGCATAGCCAATAAAGGCAGTGCCACTCAGATGATCATATTTCCTGAAGGAGAGGAGTCCAGCCACCAGCTGGCATATCCCACCGATCAGGATGAGATGGACACCTATGAAATACATGGAAATTAGAATAGTAGAACAAGAGCCCAGTTTTCTATCATCATTTTAGCAGATTTTAAAGTTGAAAGGTTTTACCTGCAAGTATGTTTTCCACTCCCACTGGTGCACTGCCAGTACGTGCCGTATTGAAGTTCTGCAGAAGTACAAGGAATGCACTGATCCCATTGGACAACATGCCCAACACCCCTGGTTCACCATAGAAACTGGCTGGAAAACCGTCCGATGACGCCATGGTGTCTTTGTTATCAAGATGCAATTTTACTGAAACTGAAAAGTAGCCGCAGAAAACATGTCCATGAGTTTAGTCTACTTTGTACATGAAAAGACAAAATGGCATTACTAACTGCTCAAATGAAGGGAGTATTTACAAAATGAAAATAAAGCAGTGTTGTTTCTGGTATGAGTGAACCATCAGGTCATTGACCCCTAAAATGCCCCCTGTAGTATTAATAGTAGAAGGAAGTATACACTAAAACAATTGCTCTCTGTTTTAATGTGCCAACTAACGTTTGTGGTGTTGTATCTGCAAAGATGCTGCTCTCCGTCTGTATTCTGTCATTCTTTTATTGTTGTATTGTGCTCAATAAGTGTCTGGGCAGCGACACTTGGACAGATAAGTGCTGGTAGTTTGCCTCATTCAGTACTTCCTCTAGAAAGTTCGTACAACAGTAATTCTTGTGCACACATCAAGTCCTGCTGATGTTGTTGAGCATGGCATGGGGGGCCAACTTTGACAACAAATTTCGTATTTATTTTGATCATTAAGACTTAAAGACATAGTCCATATTTTATACAATATAATAATAGTAGGTATTATTATTATTGGTGGTGTTGTTGCTGTTATTGTTATCATTATTATTCTATTTTTGTTATCATTATCATTACTATTATTATAAACCAGACCTACACTGAACTCAGAAAATAAGAGAAGCAAAATACCTGGAAAAGTTATAAAGATAAGAATTCTAGAAAATTCAAATACACAGCAAAATAAAGGACAAACTGTTTTACTTGGTATTAATAAACTCATGTCACTCAAACCACTAACAGAGGAAAGATTGAGTACCCGCCTAGTTATAAACAGTTAAAAACACAGTGCTCCACTGACTGTGTTTTGATCATCTCCCTGCTCCACTTTGCACGAGTGACCATTTAATCATTTACTAATCTAGATTTTTTTCATCATAAATTCTAAATTATCAACAACTCTAAATTTACATGTGAGACTCCCACAGACTGTTTATCTGGGGTCAGTATGACAGTATCACCATTATTTCATTATAAATCATTTAAAGACGAGACATTCCAGTTGTCAGGTATATAAAAGCGAAGTGGTACCTGGTGGGGATCCTCACTCAGACAAGGCGCTGACTTCTTCTGACACACGAATGAACAGTTTGTCATAAATAAAGCTTTTTATGGTGAGGAGGAGGAGTTCCTGTAAATTCCCCACACAGCAACATCTGCAACCTGAGAGGTGGCATCACTGTTTCCTCTAACTCTCTAAATAAAGTTCCACCCCTTCCCCTCCCCTCTCCAGTGAGGATTGTGATACTTGGGTTCAGGTTGATGATGATGATAACAATGAAGATGATGTTTGCGATTACTAAGGAAATTCCACTTACAATCTGATAGGCTTTTGTTGGCAACACGCCAGTCCTCCCCTATTCCAAGTAAGCAAGCAGGGGATTGTTGGTCCTGGACTATTTAAGGCAGCTTCCCCCCAGCTGCCCAAAAACTTCTTCATCCACCTGTTGACTCCAGGACGCTGCATCAGAAGAGAGAGAGCAGAGGAACGACTCACTACAACCATGATCTCCACTCTACAGGTAAAGATTTATTTATTCTTCTTCATCAGATTATGAGGGATTTTATGGGTCTTCAGCGTAAAAGATTTACTTCTTTTGTGAAAAGTCAAAGAGAAAATACTACAACTCCTGTTCAGTGTGGAGGTGCCACACCTATCATCAGCAGCTCTTTGAAAAGAAGTAAACAGTCTGAGAGTGATTTGATTTATTTGATCTGATAAGGACTCGCCACACGTGTCTATGGTCTGTTATCAGTCTGATAAAGACTGTTATTGTTGCTTTCGTTCAAACAATAATCTATTCCTGCAGAAAACTGTGCGACCAGTGCTGGCTGTCAGGGGACTGCATCAGTCTGCACTTGACGGTAAGCTCAACTTCTTTGGTTTCCACTTCGAAGTCCAACAAATCAACATTTCTCCTTTTTCATTTACTAATTCATCTCTAAATCATCCCCAGTGTTAAGGCGTCCGGCTCCTGAGGACAACATCACCTCCAGCTTCGGGAAGTTTATCAGTGAAATCAAGTCGGAGCACTTGTCCCCTGTGGTCCTCCAGCGCAGCAAGAGAATGGTGCTGGACAGCATCGGGGTGGGTCTGATCGGCAGCACCACAGAGGTGTTTGAGCTGGCCCTGCAGCACTGTCAGGTGAGCCCGAGGATTATACAGCATTCTTATCTGATAAGAGGCAATTACATGGACAAAAGCAAAGGCCCAGCCTTGTGAAAATAATTGTCGGTGTGCAGACAGATGAGATTAAGGAGAGAACATGTCAAAATGACGCATATAACCTGGGAACAGAAGTTTCTTATACCTGCTGACCTTTTTCCACTGACAAATGACTTACAAAGACATGTCTTCAGCTCCTACTAATTAAAGTGGGCTGAGTTATTTAAAGTAAAGTTCACGGTGCACGAGGATGGCTCAGTATTATATGAAAAACGTCCTCCTGATGATTCCATATTTACCTCTGTGTCTGTGTTGTCTCCTCAGTGCCTATACGCTAAGGATGACATCAGCCCTGTGTACGGACGCCAGGGCACTAGACTCTCCCCAACACTGGCAGCCTTTGTCAATGGAGTGGCGGTGAGTGTAAATATGGGAGGAATAGATTTGCCACCTGAACAGCAGGAAATTCCCTATTTTACAGTTTACTCTGTGACGGTACTGTCCGCATCCATGGCCACAGGGAGGGAAGACGAAAATACTAAAATGTCCTTTTCCTGTTTCATTATTATATCCACAAACCCTTCTTCTCTGAAAGAGGCCATAACATCAGTATGCAAACCTCTTTCACCGTTATGTGCAATTCATTTGATTTTCGAAACCCTTCTGCCCCCAGACTCACTCAATGGACTTTGATGATACGTGGCACCCTGCCACTCATCCCTCAGGAGCAGTCCTCCCCGCTGTGCTGGCGCTCAGCGACATGATGCCCTCTAACCGAAAACACACCGGCCTGGACCTCCTGCTGGCTTTCAATGTCGGCATTGAGATCCAGGGGCGACTGATGAGGTTCTCTAATGAGGCCCACAACATCCCCAAGAGGTGGGTGCTCGCACAAGGCCACAGTCATTCACAGGCTGAAAGCAGCAGGTGTGGCACAAGTGTTTATTTAATGGACACAAAGTCCTTGCCAGGCATGTTTTTCATTTATATGGAGAGCATGGATCCACCTGAGTCTACAGAATCCATATTTGCTGATCTGTGCAGTGTGGTTTTCAGGCAAGCAGGGTAATGTGCAGTCTCTTAGTGGTGTCAATGAGGTGTGACAGGTGTGCTATTATGTTCACCTGAGGGACAGCTGAGGCTCTGTGGCTCATGTGTGCACCGTTATCCAAGTGGAGGTGGATATTACACAAGTGAAATGGTGCACCACATGATTTGCTTGTTTATAAAGAGCAAAATGACTGAAACCCTTTGACACACCTGTGTGCACCGAGGAGAGTCATGTAAAAGTGAAACGGTGTGATACACAGAGGCTCTGCTGTGAGCGTAACGATGGAGGGAAACGTATTTAAAAAGTTAGTCACAAGACGAGTTGTTTCCAAAACAACTGATGTGTCAAGTGTCCTCTTTGCCTCCTCTGCAGGTTTCACCCCCCTAGTGTGGTGGGGACAATGGGCAGTGCAGCTGCCTGTGCTCGCCTCCTCTCTTTGGACCACGCCCGCTGCAGCCACGCCTTGGCCATAGCTGCCTCTCTGTCCGGAGCCCCCATGGCTAATGCTGCCACTCAGTCGAAGCCCCTCCACATTGGCAACGCCTCACGTCTGGGGCTGGAGGCTGCTCTCCTGGCCTCCCGGGGCCTGGAGGCCAGTCCTCTGGTCCTGGACGCTGTCGCGGGCGTGGCCGGCTTCAGTGCTTTTTACGAAGACTACGTGCCCCAGCCTTTAGAGTCGCCCAATGATGGCGGCCACATATTCCTGCTGGAGGAGCAGGACATCGGCTTCAAACGCTTCCCCGCACATCTGGGGATGCACTGGGTGGCAGATGCTGCAGCCTCGGTCCATAAGCTCCTTGTAGGAGTCGGTCCTGGCACCGTGTCCCCAGCTCAGGTTCAGGGCATCCATCTCAGAGTCCCTAAGTCAAAATATATCAACCGACCTTTCCCCAAGTCTGAGCACGAGGCCCGCCACTCATTCCAGTTCAACGCCTGCAGCGCCCTCCTCGATGGCGAGGTGACCGTGCAGTCTTTCACGCCCGACGCCATGAGCCGCCCCGAGCTGCTCGCTCTTCTGTGCCGCGTTGACGTGGAGCATCCCGACGACAACCCGGCCAATTTCAACCGTATGTATGGGGAAGTGGAGGTGACGATGGTTGGAGGCGACATCCTGAAGGGACGGTGCGACACCTTCTATGGCCACTGGCGCAACCCGCTGAGCAATGAGAGCCTGGTGAAGAAGTTCAGGAACAACGCAGGAACCGTGCTTCCCTCAGAAAAGGTGGAGATGTTGATTGATGTGGTGCAGGAACTCGACAGGATCTGGGACTGCAGGGTCCTTCTCTCACAGCTGCAATAAAAACAATTTTCATAAATACTTCCAAATATGAAGGGATAGACACAGCAATCATGTAGAAATTGCATATTTTATTTTCCAATGCTAAATAGTTTGATGTATCAATATTTACATGACAAGCATAGACTTCTTAATAGGACTAGTTGTTAGATATCCCTAAATATTCAGCACAGCAATCGAATAGGTTGGGTGACCTCTTGGGTAGAGAGGGATTTTGCAAGGATCACGTGGTGCCATCGGCCCGACACATCGTCATTTGTATGCCCCGACCTCATCGAGTGTTTCGGCCACTTATAACAAGACACCCTCAGTCGAGGGAGGCCCACCCCAGGCTGATCGGACCCAGGTGCGTGACGCGCCGATGGCACCACATGGTTACTTGGCAGCTCATGTCGCATCCCTACGTGTCAGCCACAGCCAGCGACTGCTCCGTTCTGCTGTAGTGGCAAGTTCTTTGATGGTTTTCCGTTGGGCCTGTCCTCTGATCCCCACTTCCTTCAAGGGCCTTGTGGTTGGACAAACATAAAACTTTTTACATGATGCATGGAACCAGCAACATGCTCCAACTCTGTATTATCATTTTCTTTTCATCCTTTGTTTGTCTGTTTGTTTTCAGTAGTGCTGTAAAGAAGCTTTTTACATTTCACTGTCATTTCTGTTCTATTTGGAAAATCAAGGTTGGACAATGTGATCTATTCATTTTACAAAGGGGGGATTTGTGGTTTTTAAAGTGATATGTTATACATACATTACATACTTATGTTTATACTGTGTACTTGTGTCAAAGGATATACCATCCAAATGTTCATTTAAACACTGTTCTGTTTCAATAAAAAGACATAAAACTCAAACGCATGGTCTGAGACTTATTGGATATATGAAAATAATTGAATCTTAGTTTCACTCAGGGAAATAGTCTGTGACTAATGACATCAATCAATCAATCAAAGTTTATTTATACAGCCCGCATTTACAAATGACAGTTTGTCACACAGGGCTTCACAGGGTGGGTAACATCCTCTGTCCTTAGACCCTCAGCAAGAGTAAGGAAAAACTACCAGGGAAAAAACCTTTTAACAGGGAAAAAAGAAAAGGTAGAAACCTTAGGGAGAGTCACAAGTGAGGGATCCACTCCCAGGATGGACAGACATGCAATAGATGTTACGTAGAGTATTCAGTAACAATACACATATTTTTAGAATGTGAATGACAATATGTTTATATCCATCTTCGTTTTGATTCGTTCAATCTCCGGGTTCGTCACAGCTCGCTCGCACGTTCAGGACACACCGCCAGATCATTCGTGGCATGTCGGAATACGGCACATGTAACTGCCAAAAATAAATCATTCAAACTCATATACGTAGATGTCTGTATTCCTGTCTCCAGCTATCAGGACAATAATCGTTGTAAATAATTAAATCAATAGGATCGGTGCATGGAGGGCCTTTTCCAACGTGCATGAGCTCTCAGAGAGCGAAAGTAAACTAGAAAATGTCTCACCAGAAATTTAGATGTGGACTGCAGGTTTGCTGGACGATTTTCACCATTGAACTCAGGCCCGTTGAAGATTCATGTGGGATTCATGTCTCAAATAAAAAAAATTACCCTCCGTTTTCTTCCCTTTGTACTGATTTTTCATCCTGGACCTGTGTTTCAAGGGCTTCGAACCCATGTCCATAAGTGGAGAACCATAGTCTTGAAATGGGTTTCACCATGAGCGTCAGGGATGTCTTCTGAAGATTTTTCATGTTTGGTTCATGTCTCAAAACCAAGAAATGACTGAGCTAGGGCTGTGCGAAAATGTATACTTTGGAAAGCTCAGATTTGGCCAATTTCAGAGAGCTCAGAAAATGGCCTGTAAAAATATTTTATGGGAAACAATTTTGATATGACGGTCGTGAGACCTTGCCAAACGCATAGATGTCACGTTTTAGTCTGTAATCAGTTTTGAAACCTCGCACAAAGTCAGTATTTGAAATGTTTCTGCGCTTCAAATGAATGGATGTCAATGGGGGCGAGGGGGGGGACACCCTGGCACTTGGAGGTTGCAAGTTGAAAAACTGTGCCTCTCATTTCAGCGTGAGCCTCATTTTCTGCCTCGAGGTCGAAACATTAAGTGTGCACACGCATGCACATGAGGCAATCCACGATAAGCCCCAACAATAATAAAGTATAAAATGTCGGCCGCAAAGAGGCCGACACATTACACTTCCCCACCTGCATGCACGCATATGCACATGGCACAGTCCACGATAAGCCCCGACGATAATAGAGTATAATGTGTCGACCGCAAAGAGGCCAACACATTACACTGCCCCCCATGCACACACGCACATGCACATGACACAGTCCACGATAAGCCCCGACGATAATAGAGTATAATGTGTCGACCGCAAAGAGGCCGACACATTACACTGCCCCCCATGCATGCACGCACATGCACGTGGCACAGTCCACGATAAGCCCCGACGATGATAGAGTATAATATGGCCGACATGCATGCACGCATATGCACGCGACCTGATCCACATCAAATCATCAAATCAAATCAAAGTTTATTTATATAGCCCGCATTTACAAATCAAAGTTTGTCACACAGGGCTTCACATGGTGGGTAACATCCTCTGTCCTTAGACCCTCAACAAGAGTAAGGAAAAACTACCAAAAGAAAAGGTAGAAACCTTAGGGAGAGCCACAAGTGAGGGATCCACTCCCAGGACGGACAGACATGCAATAGATGTTACGTACACATGCATCCACAATAAGCAGTTGTGTTATGAATAAGAAGCAATGCTGGGAAATGGTGTCTGGTCTTAAAGTTAATATTTGGCCAAAAAAAATTCCAACAACCTCACACTGAAAGTGAAACATTTCTACTGTGATACACTTTAGAAATACTCATGTGTATTGATTTACTGAGGCGTGATGTGTTTTACCTTGTATGCTTGAATTCTGTCAAACTTAAAGGAACAGTATCCAGTATTTTTCTAGAAGCTTGCACTCTATGAAAATATGCATCTGAAGGTGAACACTCAAATTATCCCTTCACCCTCTGTAAATATGCTTTTAGTGTGTGTTGTATTGTATTATATTGTATGGTTTTGATTTTTAGATTGTTTTTATTGCGCAATTTTCATTCTATTCTATTCTATTCCAAACACTAAATCTGGTTTATTCATACAAAACTAGCAGATTTTTGTAAATAACTAGTCTGAAAAATGCATCCAAAAAAACCATCTAACTTCTTAATATAACGAACACTGTATTTCCTCAAATTAAAATACTGATCAGTGGCGCTGGTCCATCAATGAACATAAAAGTGTTGTTAGAACAATGAATTAATTTGGGTTGAAACAGGTTTAGTAGGTTGTGTAAACATATGTGATAATGATGAATTCTATACAAGTGCAGCTGAGAAGTGAGTGAACCATAGCCAATGGTGAAAAGGTGGTCAAAGACGTTTCTATGTACAAAGGGACACGTGATATCACTCACTGTCATGTCACGTCATTTCATTTCATCTTCAACTGCTTTTTCCAGTATTCTGAGTCACAGGGCATTTCCACCAATACACATAGGGCCATTGGGGGTATCAGTGTCAAGGCCAGTGACACTGCAGCAGCGTCCAACTGGGACTTGAACTTGAACCAGTAACCTTTAACCTCTAACCACTGAGCCACTTCCGCCCACATTACTCTGGGATGTTGCCTAAACAAACGACATTTACCTGATACTGATAAAACACCACTTATCAGATCTGAGCCACAGGAGAAGGAAGATTTCTGGAGTAAAATCCCCTCATCAGCAATGAGGGAGAACAGAGTGAAACTCTGCAAGAATAGGGCACCGTTACATGTCCTTTGAATGTGAAACACCGCAATTAATAAATTACCTTCTCTGATTACAAGAGTTGTGGCTGATCGAGAGATAAACAGTGGACCTGTGTGTAGTCTGAGTGTATACAGTAGCAATGAGGAAAATCCCAATGTGTTCAGTGAAGATGTGAGGTATTCCGGCACTCCCTGCTAAACAGTCAAATGAGATATTTCCACAGAACAGTGCAATGTAGCGTGCAATCAGCAACAAGGGACGATAATTACAGGTGTGTCCTTCATACGGGAAGAGGTGAACTGCTGACCACAGGGGTGGAACAAATGATAAGAAATGAAGACTTGTGACTCAAGTGCCTGTGAAGTTATGTATTCCAATGTAGTGGAATGTAGTGGGGGGAACATAGGGTTTGTGGCAGGGGTGAGAATTCGAGGAAGGGTGCTCAATCTATGTGCTCATTCTAAGTGCATGATGGAAAATTCCATGGGAAATTCCCCCCAGCAGTCTGGGCCTATAGCAGCTTAGTATTGACGATTCAACTCAGGTCTGGCCTGATCTAGTTTTGACTATAGGCATATAGACTATATGTCAAAGAGGTCAGTTTTGAGTCTCTTTTGATAAAGATCACAACAATGTATCAAGTATAGAGAATACAAGGGGTAGATTATCATGAATGGGACAAATGAGATTATTGCTCAAAAGATTACTTTCCAGGAATCTCAGTTGAAATCGGACAAAGAAAATCGACTCTCCGTCTCTCCCACAGTTCAAGATTCGCACAAGTTCAAATGTTTAACCACAAGAGCTTCTTGTACGGAGCTGAGGTTGTGACCTCGACAGTATTTTTTATCAGTGTTTGCTCTATAACCAGGAAAGAGAACATTTTTGGTCAATGAATTCCATTTCCTCCTCTGGTTAACAATAAACTACAAAACATGATTACAAAAATTCCACACAGATCAAGTGTCACGGTAAATTGTGGGGTCATCAGCACTGTGATCTCACCACTGACACAGGACCGCGGACACGTGTGGGTGTGGGCCCGGCTCTTTTGTGAGTGTTTCATCAATATTCCGGGAAAATGACAGATATGGGATGTAGGGAAGTAACGAGGTGTTGCAAAGTGCTGGGAAAGAACGAGATGGTTCAAGTGTCTGAACTCATCAATCATTTATCTGTGATATACTGTGAATGTATCTGGAGTTTTCCCTTATTGTCCATGGACTGAAATTCAATAGGCAAAAAACACAAAGGCAACGTAAAACACAAAGACACTGAGTAACTGGAAACTTAAACTTGACCATTTTGTACATTCTGGTATTTACATGTGCACGGAAAGAAGTGTGTTACTATTTTAGTTCTGAATTCCGGGCAACAGGAAGGAAGGACCTGTCACACTAATACAACTGATTTTGTGCATTAGGTGACTTTCACCTTTATTTTATGTAAAGTACGTTACATAGAATTATCATGATAAATTCTCAACAGCCTTAAATGAATGAATAAATAGTTTGAAATATAGTTTATTTAAATTATTTTAACAAATAAAGTTTTGTGTCATGTCATCTTCTACCACTTTTTTCCAGCATTCTGGGTTGCGGGTTTTTCCGACCAGTGTACATTGGGGGTAACAGTGACACTGCAACAGGGTCAAACTGGGACTCAAACCAGTAACCTTTGCTTCCAAATGCGACTGTTCTAACCACTGATCCACTGCCGCCCGTTATCATGAATGCCCTTGTAATATTATTTGCAACATATCAACAAATAATATTCCTTACAGTCGTATGGTAGGTCAAATATGTTTGTTTGTATGTAAACCAATCAATATCTGTTTCTTTTGATCACAAAATATGAAATAATGATCATAATAATAAAAAGCAAATTTGTACATGTCAGGGATGACTATTTAATAAACCTCACACAAAATTAGAAAGGTTTTTAAATATGAAATATAATGTTCACGTTTTTTAGACATTTTTATTGATTTAAGAACATATGTATTTTTCATATACTGTAGATTTATAAAAACCTGCCACACACTGCAATCAATAAGCACAGCAGTTATAATGATAGAAAACAGCATTGAAAGCAATGTCAAAGGCCAATGATAAAATACAAGACAAAACAGAACTCAGGTCGTCCACATGATTTTATTGTGAAAAAATAAACAGCACAAACACACAAGAGCAGTGTGTATGCTGAGCCAAGTGATGTTTATTAGTGCACTATTATGTTTTGGTCCCTGAACCTCACATCTGAAACAGTTACTGAAGTCGAGGCGGTTCGGGGTTTGGGTGTATTGTCACATATTGACTTTCATCAAAGCCTCATGAAGTTGTCTTTGATGTTGCCTGGTTGTAGTTTGACACTTCAATGAGGTTGTGGTCTGGATCTCTGAAGTACAGAGAGGTGATGGGCCCCATGGCCCCGCTCCTCTCCACCGGACCCTCCTCTATCTCCACGCCACAGTCCTGCAGAGGAGAAAGGTGACATGGAGTCAGTGTTATCACCTCGGGGTGAGGGCCTGGCCATTCAGATCAGTGTTTGAGTATTCCAGTAATTGAGCGAAGCACCATGAGATGAGCAGCGACTGTGGCCAGAGGGGTGCTGGTGATGAGGCACAGGTCTGCAGAGCCTGAGGTTGGATGTTTGGCTTTTGGCTCAAACTCCTGACCCAGCTGGTGAAGGTTGAACTTCTGCTGGCCAAACCCCAGAGCCTTACGGTTTCCCTAGAACATAGGCAGAGGGTCAGAGCGGGTGTCACTGCAGGTGTTCAGAGGGCGTTCAATGCTTTTCCATTCGTAATCAAAGACCGCCATCTAGTGGTTCGTGTTGTCATCTTTTGCTTTGCGTCTGCACGACCTGCTCTGTCTTGTTTTTATCCTGCTGCCTATTAACACTTTCTCTGCACACGTTTTCACTGAACAGATAATGTTTTTGTTTGTTCGTTTTACATCGCCGGACTATTTAAAACACCAATTATCAAATTCTCATGAAGTACAAATGTGATATAAAGGTATACATGTACATTATTTACAAGCTTGATATGATGAACTGAAAGTACTACTTTGTAAATAATATACCAATAACGAATGCTTGGTGGGAATCTATAACTTACTAGACTTACTAGCAACACTTAATTGATCATATAAATACTAATACTATAATAATAATGATGATGATAATAATAATAATTATTATTATTATTATTATTATTATTATTATTATTGTTGTTGTTGTTGTTGTTGTTGTTGTTGTTGTTGCCAAATTTGATATAATTAATAATAATAATAATAATAATAATAATAATAATAATAATAATAATAATGATAATAATAATAATAATACTAATAATAAAACACACAAACACAGTGGGTACATTTGCACATTCCCCCACTGTGGAAATAATATCCATAACAATCTTTATGTAATCTGGATACCTTGAAAGTGATGACGTCCATGCCGAGCACAGCCGTGTAGAAGGTGATGGTCTCTGGGACACTTCTCACTGTGAGAACCAGGTGATCCAGGTGACTCAGTTCTACAGGACAGGTTCTTTTGAATTTGCTGCTCCCTGCTGTTTGAAAGGACCCAACTTGAAAGATGAAAAGGTTTTTAAGCGCCTGAAAGAAAAGCACAGACTTCCGGGTTATGAAAACGGGCGCAAAGTTGCAGCGGATGTTTGAAGCGCATGTACAAACTCAACTAAGACACATCGAAAGGAAAGAGTGAGAGATTCAGCTGGTTTCGGTTTCGGTCAAAGAAAACGTGTGACACATTCCTGTCGCGACAAAGGCAAACCGTCACAAAGAGACGGAGAGAACCCACGCATCGTGGCATGCTGATGTAAAGTGCAGGTAAACATGTTATTTACCATTAACCGGGTCCTATGAAGCAGCGACAGACGAGAGGCAGCCGCTCGGAGCGCCATGTTTTACTGCGGAGCTCACAGCGACACTTCCGCCTTTTTTACACCGACGAACTGTGACCTGAGTCCCGCTATGATCATCCCAGCACTGATTGTTTGGAACACACACACACACACACACACACACACACACACAC
>JAFBJT010001290.1:0-18584 GCA_016785325.1 Chascanopsetta lugubris
AAATACAACTTTTACTTTATATCTGTTGAAAATGAACAAAAAAATCAACAGGTCAGGTCAGCAGAACAACTGATAGTTTTAGTCTTAGTCTCAAATAGTCCAAGGTTTACACCTTATAATTGACTGGGGTAAAGTCAGCAGAGGAAAGTACATAGTGCTGCAGCACCTGCGGCTATTATCTGAATATTAACATAGTTTGCGACTGATTTCATAATCAATGGGTTTAAACGCTCAAGTTATTTGAGAAAGAAACTTCAGGATTTGGGGGGGGGGGGGGTTAGGGGGGAGTAGCTTTGGTCGTAATAAGAAATCCATCACCAGATTAAGTGATGATCAAAGTAGCAGTTCATCTCAGATCTAAATGAGGGAGTAAAGGTGATGATAAAGACAGGATTGCATGCAAAGAGGTATGTGGGCCTGGGGCTCTCTCCTCCTCTGCAGCTTGAAGGCAGCTGTTTTCGGACACATTGAGTGTTCTTCGTACATATGCCTCCAAGCAATTCCCATTGTTTCCCTTCTCCCACATGAGCAACATTCCTGTGCAGCAGCAGCAGCAGCAGCATCAGCCTTCCATCTCATCTCCTCTCCATCTCACAGTGGCCTCTTTCTGCCCCCCTCACACTGCACCCTGTGTTATGAATGACCCGAGCAGACAGACATGTAGGGAACTACAACAACCGGCCCATTCACAGTCGAGGCATGCGTGTATAACCATCACACCTGGCGCTTTAATAGAGGGGGGGGGAAAGCGTGAACATGGCGATGCTGAAGTCTGGCTTCAAAAAAAACAACGGCTCTGGAGGAGAACAGTGCAAGTTTGAGGTGTTCACTTTTCGCTGCTCGCTCCCAGACTCAGCGGTTCAAGGACAGTCGGTGATCGTGGAGTTTTGTCAACATGGTTTTTTTTTTTTGTTTAGCTTCATTTGACTTGACACTTCTCCGTTAAGGTACAGATGTACTCACCGTACGCAGCTTTTTCACTCCGGACATTTCGTCTTATTCTATCCGCCGACGGACTCTCCACAACTCCCGGGGCTTCACAGCGCTCTCTCTCGGGCTCTGACGCGGAGGTAAGAGGGGTAAGCAGTGGGTGGTGTCGGCCGCTCGCTCCGGTTCTAGTCTTCCCAAAAACTTTTTTTGAGTGACGGACCCGGGTGGAGGGGTTTTAATAAGGGACTTCCAAGACACGTAGCATTCCTCTGGCCCAGCCTCCCTCCACCGCCTCCTCCTCCTCCTCCTCCTCCGCCGCCGCCTCCTCCGCCTCTCCGACCTCCACGAAATCTGCATAATGTGTCGGACCAGAGCCAATACTCTGCCGTAACGAGGCGCCGGGGGACGGGCACTGGCCCCACACAGGAGTGGGTCGGAAGTTGAACGAACCATCGTGTCCTTCGCTGCTTCACAAGTAACAGATTAACAGTCGGGGACCAGTACTCAGGAGCAGCGTGACACTGTAACAGCCAGCTCGTGTTAAACTGAAGTCCTCCATGTACCGGACCGTTACAAAACAGCTAGCTTAAAGTTAGGCTAGCTGCTAACTTTTAGGCTAGCTGTCAGGTGAGCTAACATAGGGGCAGTTTTGCAGTGGTTAAAGGTCAACAATGATGGTTAAAGGGCAGCTGTGTCTACTTCAGTGTTGTTTTATATCGCTTATGATATTAAAGGTACAGTGTGTAGGTTAAAGTAGCCTCGGGGAGGGTGGTGGGGGGTGGTGGGGTTCATTCCTGGTTTTTGTAAAATCTACAACTCCCAGGCAACTGTTGTAAACGTTACAGGCATTGTGTTGGATTTACTGACACCTAGAGGTGAAGTTGCATGGTGCAGCTGAATACCCCTCATCTCACACCTCTAGTCCAAGCATGTTGGATAACATATGGCAGCCTGGAGTTATCAATAAAACTTATAAGAGGGTTAGTTTGTCCAGTCTGGTCTATCATATTATAATATCATATTATATATTATTGTATTGCATTTGCACCAAGTGGAGCTGTGCTCCTAATTCTGTAGTTTGTAAGACAGACAATGCCAATAAAGGTTCTCTATCCTATTCTATTTTTTTTTAAAACATTGATGGCCACCTTCGTGGAGAGGACCTGCTCGGCATGTTAAATTATAGAGTTTGTTCAAATGTAATGAAATCAGAAGTTTATACATTCATGTCCTCAATGCTAATGAAAACAATATTGTCCATTTCATCAATGCTCTGCTTCAACAGTAGACGTGTATTTATGCTATAATTAAAGAAATAGTCAGTAATGTAAAATGCCCTGCATAAATAAATTGTTTTTAACAGAACTGCCAGAAACAGTGATGAAAAAAGATGTATAAAAGTTATACCCAGAACATAAAAAATGTTCAAACTATTTTAATTATTGCAACAATGAAAATAGCACTTGCAAAAAGAGGCAATACTGAAATTGTAAAACTGCAATTGCACTGGTTAACCTGACCTCAAAGGGCATCTTTGAGTCTTTTGGTCACCAAATCAGCCTTTCCACTGGCGTGACCCTGTGTGATATGTTCATGATTCAGTCTTAAAGGCCCACAAAACACAATGTAAAACATATTAAAGCAATTGTAATACTTTCTTTTTCCATGCACCATCCAGTCAGCCTATGCATCAGCAGGCTGCTTGAACAGCTGACACTCTGTCTCAAAGTCACAGCCTTGGAGCAGCTCTCTGTAGTGCTTTTTAACGTCTTGATAGAGCGGCATGGAGGCCTGCTGTTGCTCAGTCATACCAGGGAACGTTACAGGCTTCTCGTTGAGCAGCGGCTGCAGTCTCACGTCGTCTCCTCCGCAGTCGTACAGCACCAGGAGTAAGTTCGCTGCGTAGGGCAACATGTGGCTGGTGCGGAAGGAGCGCTGAGCCTGTGTGGCGTAGTTGGTGGATCTCAGTACATCACTGTCTTTGAAGAAGCCCAGCAGGGTGATCAGGGGCAGGAGAGTCTCTGCATGACCAATCTGCACCGTCACGACTTCAGTCCCCTTCTGGCTATGCCTGGTGTATACAGTACATCACATTTTAGTCAGGGTTCAAACAAGAAAACATTAGAGATGTGTCAATTATTTAAGTAAATGATCGAGTTGTGAAGAAATTGTATAGGCAAAATTGACACGTGGCAATGGCTCAGTGGTTAGAGGAGTCGCCTTTGGAAGCAAAGGTCACTGGTTTGAATCCCACTCGGCCCTTGCTGCAGTGTCACTGGCCCTGACACTGATACCCTGAAAAAAGGCCCTATGCGAACTGGTAGAAATACCCCACGACCCAGAACACTGGATAAGCGGTAAAAGAGGACATGACATGATTTGCAAAATTATATCTATAATGCCAAAATGGTCAACAATGTAAAACAAGCATTGACAAGCAAGCTAATAACTCCACCATTATATTAAAATACCCAAGAACTGATGTTGTACTCACTCGTTCTCGCTGACCGCTTTGTCCAGTCGGTTGAAAACGTCATGGAAGAGGATGCAGCTCGACTTACTGTTAATGTCATGACCATAACTTCGTTTCCAGAACTGCTTCAGATCATTGGCATACTCCATCACCTGTTAAAGGAGATACAGTGATGATGATAGAGGTGTTAAAGGAGCATTAGAGGACAAATATGGTTGATTAGAGTGACACCTGTAGAAGTGAAACTCCAACAAATACCAAAAAGTGCACCTGTAAGGGAGCTTTGTGTAGTGACTATTCTACCACTCCATTCTTATTTAAAGATTTCAAGTTACCCGAATGTTCAGTCAGTGAGTAACATGACACACAAAACAAAACAAAACGCTCTTTGTGGCCTTGATAATGCAAAACTGTTTGTGAGTGAATGGATACGGGGGCATTGCAGAGAAATTGTATCTATCGACAGATCTTTAAAACAAGCAGCAGGTAATACAGGATTCTTCTTTTAACTAAAAGAAACATCAGATAAAACCTATGCATGACACACAAAGATCAATTTACAGCACCATGGACAGCTTTACAACTTTAAATTCAGGCATACCAATTTAGAAATGCTAATAAATTGTACAAATTCATTTTTTTGCACTACTAAAATGACTTGAAAGAAATGAAGGGATCTATACCTGCGCATCAACCTCATCAAACAGTCGACACCAGGGAGAGTTCACAGTCTTGATGGCAAACTCATACGCACACATGTAAAAGGCAGCTTCAGCCATGTCTGCAGGAGGGAGAAACAAGGTTGCGATACAATGTTAATCAGTACTTGAATCACATATTTGGCAACTGTTAAAAACAAACTATGAGGTCATTTCTCTGTGTGACGCTTTGATAGTATTAAGTTAGAAAACGGCTCCATCTACTGTTGTGAAATGTGAAAGGTATAATGCTAATGTTACATGGACCGCGAGAGTATCACTGAGAGCTGTGATCAACGGATTTCTGCTCTGATAAGTGAAGGGATAGTAATGTAGTAAACATGGGCCTTACTGTTATCATTTGGCAGGCAAGCATACTTTCTACACTCTGATTTAGTGAGTAATTCTGTTTCTCAATTGATTTAGCTTTATTTTGTTTTCTGATCCCTTTCTTCGAACTACCACAACATGTCAAAAAGTTGTTTGGTGGCTGACCAGTGGAGACTATCATTTTTCTTCTTTTTTAACCAGACCGGAACGTAAGAGACATGGTGTAATATTTTGCTTAAATAAAGGCTCTGGGTATTTCCTGCATTACTTACCAGATGTGATGGTGTTGTATGGGACATTGAGGCGATCTGCGATCTTCTCCTGAAGCCTCGTCATTTCTGGCCCTTGCTTGAACTTGTCCAGCTCTGTCATAGCTTCAGGGTTGTTGCCAACTTCCTCCACAAATTTGGTGCACTTATCAAAGAACCGCATCAGAGCATCGTTCTCTGCATGGTCAAACTCCTGATCTGAGAAGACACAAAACCAGAGACAGTTTTTTAGGATATGTATTCAAAGTTTCTTTCCAACTATAAATTAGTCTGTCTGTTTATCAGGATCTTGGTGACCCCTCAAAGCACTTTACAGTCGTTTACATTCACCCAGTCACAAACATTCATGTTGTGCATCTATTTGCAGCACATTTCTTATCTATGAGGGACAATATGGGTATACAGGACACTTTAGCATGCAGAGTAGGGAGGACAGGAACTGAATCTCTAACCCTGTGGTTAGAGGTCAGCCCCTCTGACCCCTCAGCCACAGCTATACAATGAAGGTCAAGAAATGAGCGCATTCACTTCTGTTGTGTTTACATCAATAATGACCAGTGCTGAAGCTGAAACCAAGGTGTTTGTGTTTTGTTGTTTATTGTATTCAATTCATTTGTTTGGGGTGCAATTGTGCCCCCTGGTTCTGAACTCCTTCTCAGGTGCACTTCCTGTGGACAAAAGTGTGTGATGATATTTTGCACACGTTGCACATTTTGCCCACCTCATACATCACATACCCCTTTCACAATATTTACCCCTGCACATGAAACTTCCTGAGACTGCCTTTAACCGCCCTTATCATACCTTTGACATGAACCATGACGAAAGTGCGATTTCAGGATCATTTCAATGCACAAGATGTTGTTTACTTTACAACATAATACGCTTGTCAGCACCTGTCTCCAACTGGACCACATCTGCACCCACTCCCCACCTCGTACAAAGGGGGCCCTTTATACCAATCCTGCCCCTGCCCCCACTCATCCTTTGTACACCAGTGCCTCGAACTACCTCGGCCATACCTGAAATGTCCCACAGCTCTGTCAGTCCCGCCTGGAAAGACAAAGTACTGTTGACACATCTGTGCTTGGAGCTGGTGATGAACTGGATGAATCCTCCTCGAAGGTTCTCCTCTGAAACCAGCGAGGGGAAGAGCTTGGACAGCCTTACAGCCAGATGTTTGTGGTCGCTCACTCCTTTCTGGACGAGCCTGCCGTCCATGTCCTCCGTGTACCACATGGTCCACTGGCTCTTGATCTCGCGCAGCCAGTTCTGTTTACCGGAGGCGCTGCTCTTCACCAGCTCGTAGAGTTTCTGCATCTTCTTGACGTTTTTGGCGGTCGGGTACCGGGTACCGTGTCTGATTATGGCCGTCAGATGAATCTCGCGACATTGTGCAGATGGAGGCTGCAGAGCGGATCTGTTGACAGCCAGAATGTCATCGATCAGATACGGGTTCACTTCCTCATATCTCCCCTTGGTGCTGAAGTACTTAGCAATCGCCGGGATTCGCGGGTCGTCCTCTGGAGTCGCATGGTTGCGGAAGCAGCTGGAGAAGCCGGTGATGGTGGTGAGCAGGACAATAATGAGTTTCCATAGTGAGGTCGGCATCATGCAGCCAGACAGCGGAGTGTTTGTGTGTGTATGTGAGACCGTGTGCAGAACCGAAACCGACCACGTGGTGCAGCCCAACCAATCCCAGACTGAGACCGAGGTACAACTTGGACCGGGATGACGTAAGAGTCTGATGGACTCTGAACATTTATTATGAAAACTGCCCTAAAGGACTCAAATTTAATCAATGAATGTGAGCTGTTTATTCTAATGTATGGTGTGATTTCGATTTTATTTTATTTTATTTGCATCTCCATTGTGAGAAATTAAATTTAAAACAAGTATTCTGCCACTTTTATGAGTGTATAAACGACATGTATAAATGATTGTTTACTTTAACACAGAACGAGCCATTTAGACTTAAATCAGAAACTGGCCCTCTCTATGGAGGCTGCCATGTTGGACGTCTATGCCCCCCCTCCCCCATTATATACTGAACCTCAAAAGGTTACTGTAAAACACGGAACAACATGACATAGTCCATCGTTAACATCAGCATAATGACTTAATATGACATTTTTTTGCCAGTAGAAACAATTTACACATAAGACGTTTTCATGAATGGAGGATAGTTCATAAAGCATTGTCAGCCTATGCATCAGCAGGCTGCTTGAACAGCTGACACTCTGTCTCAAAGTCACAGCCTTGGAGCAGCTCTCTGTAGTGCGTTTTAACGTCTTGATAGAGCGGCATGGAGGCCTGCTGCTGCTCAGTCAGACCAGGGAACGTTACAGGCTTCTCGTTGAGCAGCGGCTGCAGTCTCAGGTCGTCTCCTCCGCAGTCGTACAGCACCAGGAGTAAGTTCGCTGCGTAGGGCAACATGTGGCTGGTGCGGAAGGAGCGCTGGGCCTGTGTGGCGTAGTTGGTGGATCTCAGTACATCACTGTCTTTGAAGAAGCCCAGCAGAGTGATCAGGGGCAGGAGGGTGTCCGCATGGCCGATCTGGACCGTCACAGCTTCTGTCACCTGCTGGCCAGACCTGGTAAACACAGGGGTTCAGAATTTATAGCTTGTAATCAACCCATAAGAGACGGCCTGAATCTGAATCTATAAACTACACAAATAGTATATGAATTGTTCAGTTTGTAGAGTGTGACAACCAGTGTGACACATGTGACATCAGCACTTGGTGCAGGCAGCATCTTTTGCTAGCAAGCTAGCTCTGCTACAGCAAATGGAATCTGCAAATAAACAACTGGTTGCATCTCACACATGTTGACTGGGCTGCACTGGAGTAAGGTAAGAGGTGATGTCTTCTTCCAGCCCAGTCCTAACTCCAATTTGTGGTAGCTCCCCCTAACTGTTGCTGTGGGTATGGCCAGTGTGATTATGTATGAAGAGCAGAGACTGCGGGGCACTGACCCAGCTGCTAATCCATAATCTATTCCAGTTGCTTCATCAGTGTCTTCAGTTTATGTAACCTAATTAATATAGAACTTACTGGAGCTCGCGGGCTGCACGGTCCAGTCGGCGAAACACGTCATGGAAGAGAATGCAGCTGGACTTTCTGTTAATATCATAACCGTGGCCTCGTTTCCAGAATTCCCTCAGATCACTTGCATATTCCATTACCTATTAGTGCAGAGTTCAAAGTTAGCCAGCAAGTACATTGATGGGCCTGACATAACATGCTAGTTTTGTTTTTTCATGAGACTGGCCAAGTTGTAGGTCAGCCTGTAACAAGAGACACAAGACCTCCTTCCCTCTTTACAAACCAACAATTGCATATCTGACTGATTTGAGGCTATTTGTTGGCTTTGTGTTGTGTGTGTTGAAGTCAGTGGGTATTTTGTTTCAGTGCTTTCATGTGTACTCGGTCGACCCAAATCTGATCATCTGAAGTAGCTCTCTGGTTATGTCAAGTGCCACTTTGTCATGACGAGATTACCTAAATCTTAATATAGCCCATGACTCTAACCCTGTGGACAGTGGTTGCGTCATTTCATCGCCTCACTTATTTTGTTCCTATGTTAAAGGTTTTGGCAGAAAAATATTTGCTTGGATAGAAAGACATTACCAAACGTAAAATATTGAGATATATACATATATGACACATCTAGGATTTTTTTTTCAAAGCTCCATATACATACATAAACCTGTCATGGGGGAATTTATTGTTACCAGTGCTGTAAAGTATAAACATTTTTCCAAATACCTTTGCATCTTCCTCATCAAAGAGGTGACACCAGGGGGAGTTCACCTCGTTGATGGCAAATTCATAAGCACACAAGTAAAACGCCGCTTCGGCCACATCTGCATAAAAGAAGACAATTTTCAGTAAATGAGGAATGCAGACAATTAAAATATGAAATACCAAAAAGTTTGAGTTTACACTCCAATGTCAAGCACTATATCCATTTCAGGCCATTGCTCGTAGTGTCATAAAAGTGGAGCATTTAGGCAACATGTTTTTGTGTTTATTATTTCCAATTGATTCTTATTGAAAATATCATATTCCATATGGCCATCATTTACCATACACTACTACAGACAGAGTCCTGGCTACAAGTAAATATGAAAACAGCTCCACCCAGTGTCAGAAATGATCCCTGGAATGAATTCTACACTATCCCTCTCACTACCACCATGACTGTTACTTTGTATTTCTACCATTTAATGTGTAATTGTTGATTTATACACATGAATTTCATAGAGAGGTACAAGAATAGATGCTGTGAAGTTTTGAGAAGTCCTTCAAAAGATCCTCTTTAGCTCCTTGGGAATTTAGATAAAGGCCAAATCTCAAGAGCACATGCATTCAACACACTCAGCAGCCCAAAGAAGGAATCTCAACATGTGAGATAAGACCTTGTGTGATGAGACGGTATGGGACACTGAGACGGTCTGCAATCTTCTCCTGGGCCCTCCTCATCTCCGGTCCCTCCTTGAACTTGCTCACCTCTGCCACAGCTGTCAAGTTATTATCGACTTCTTGAATGTACCTGGCGCACTTGTCGAAAAACCTCATCAGAGAATCGCTCACTGTGTGGTCAAACTTCTGATCTGTGGAGGGGAAAAGGGGAAAGGGGTTGTGCTTGAAAGTCATCAGAGTCATAAATCCATACAGTAATATCATCATTGTCATGGTGATAACCTTCAAATGTGTGGTGGTGGGGTCCCAGGAGTATGTTCTCCACATAGGGGCCATGATGTTGCACTACCATGTTCTTACAGGAGCCCAGCATGAACAAACTAAACACCTTTTGGGATTTAGCGATAGCTAAGGACCACTTCTTGGTGAGGATCGTGACAGTAAAATTGATTCATTCTATATGTTTTAGCTATATACATATCCAAACAGATACAGATACTATGCAGACTCTTACACAGTCCCCTGATGTGCACCTCCCCTGAAAACGATACATAATGGCATCAGACTGCAAGAGCAGTGATTGGTCCGTCTGGAAGACACTTTTGCAACTCCCCTGCTACTGTTTGCGACTTGTAGATAAAGCAGAAATACAAATGATTTGTATCAAGTCGAGACAAGTGCACTAGTACATGATATACATCTGGGCGTTTGTCACTGTTAGTGCAGAATGACACGCACACACTGATGCACCACAATGAATGCATGCTACTTTACATGGGCTACTGGTCTACCCATCGACATAATACGGTACCTTTAATGTCCCAGAGCTCTGTCAGTCCCGCCTTGAAGGACAAAGTGCTGTTGACACATCTGTGCTTGGAGCTGGTGATGAACTGGATGAATCCTCCTCGAAGGTTCTCCTCTGAAACCAGCGAGGGGAAGAGCTTGGACAGCCTGACAGCCAGATGTCTGAGTTCGCTCGCTCCCTTCTGGACGAGCCTGCCGTCCATGTCCTCCGTGTACCACATGGTCCACTGGCTCTTGATCTCACGCAGCCAGCTGAATTCACCCGAGGCGTTGTGCAGGACGATGCCATACATCCGCTGAAAATCTCTGACGGCTTTGGTCGTCGGGTATCTTGTGCCATGTCTGATTATGGCCGTCAGGTGAATTGGACGACACTGAGCTGATGGGGGCTGTAAGATGGACGTGTTAACAGCGAGCATATCCTCTCTGAGATACTTGTTGACTTCCTCATACCTCCCTTTTGTATTGAAATACTTTGCGATTGTCGGTATATACACGTTGTCCTCAAGTGTCGCAGAAGTGAGTAAACAGCAGACGGAGACGATAGGCAAATAAAAGACGATGGATTTCCAGAGAAAAAACAGCATGATGTACTCGGGCTTCAAAGGCAGCTGTTCACAAACCTGAAACATCTGCGTGACAGTGTGAGCAGAGTCCAGCCTGTTCAACCCAGTAACCTCAGATCACCCTTAAATGTAAACATGTTTGGTGTTTACTCAAACGATTCTGACTGACAACCTCAAAAGACTAAGAGGAGAATGAAAGTGCTCACAGATGTTTCATCCAGCTCCTCTTCCTGTTGTCATTCACAACAAGAAGATTATTTGGAATGGAAAATTCTGGTTTAACTTGTGGTTTGTGCTCAGTGTGTCTGGTTTAAATGAAGACTGTTGTTTGGACTCCTCAGACTCCTCATCATCTCTTCATCACAGCTTTCTGGTTTGACGACACTTAGGCAGGTAAAAGCAGGTTCATTGTCACAGCTCCAGTGGCTTCGCTTCAGCTATTTTCAGATAGTAGCAATGACAACATTCCAGTCAGTGAACCAAAGAACCAGAGTATATAGGAAGTTTTGCTGAAACACTAAGTATGCAGTACAGAGTCGCTCGTAGCAAGCTTTTCATTCTTTTATTTTAATCTCAAATGTTTCTATTTTGCTGTTGTGTTCCCCTTTTCTCTCTTTGTAGGTAATGTTAATACCCACCCCTCCCTGTTTACAGTTTTAGTTAGATTTCTTTACATAGTAACACGTTGTTTGTTCCTGATATGGTAAAAGCATATGATGCCAAGTTTGGTTTTTACATGTATTCATAAAACTATGACTTGAATTTAGTGTTTTTTTTTCCTCGCAAGAGCCTGGGAAAAAAAAGATTTCTGTTATCACATTATTTGGCGAATATTTTCTTCTGCTCAGGACTTAATTAGGTTACGTTCTTTATGCGTAGATAAGAGGCTATTTCAGATTACGGCCTGGGAGATGGATGAAATGCTCCATTGTTTGATGCTTGAAGGAGTCACATATCAGTGGCGGATTGAGAGTTACCTGCAGGAACAGTGAAGGCTCTGTGAAACTAAACGCACTCAGTTGTTTTTGCAGATCGACCAGAGCTGATGATCCCATCACATCAGAGAGGATAAACTGAAGAAGGAGCAGGGATGAAGAAACCCAATTAGTGCAAGAATGCATTCAAATGTCAAGTGGTGCTTTTTAAGGTCAGACTCAAATTTCAACTGATAAATGTTTTGTTGTGCTGCACATGGGACTTTGATTTAGACTTATGACCATGAATGTCCGCTGCCATCACTGCTTGACTCAAAGCAACCAAGTCCCTTATCAGCAGTGGAGTCATGTCAGGGTGATTCAAACATGTGTTCGCTTTAAGAATCGAGGGCCACGTGAACCGAGAGCCAACCATGTTGAAATCATTTATATACATATGGAGAACTACAGGACATGTCAAGGTATAGGTGGGATTGAGTGGGATGTACTGATGATGTATCATCATTCATATTCATATCATTCATATTCCTTGACCCTCACATCTTCCCCCAGGTTTCTGTTATGAATATCACCTTCCATTTCTGCTTAGTCTACTCTAGACCCATAGAAAATTCCCCGAATGTATTTAATGTTGCTTGGATCCATAATGACATTACAATGCATGCTATTGGAGAATACTGCTGTACTGAATATATTATGTAAATATATAATATTACCAATTACATAACTATTATTCTTGTTTTTCCTGAGATAGATGGATGGATGGACATACTATACGTAAACAACTGAATGATAAAAAAAAGCAGTGGTGTATTCAAAGCTCCACCGACAGATGGCTTCAGATGAGTTGATTTGCTCTCTGCTCGGCGGTTACATTTTCTTCGTAGCTGTCACTGTTGTCGCGTTCAGGTACATCTCCCATGCTCCGATTCATTTACGTCAACCATGGAAACGTTCGGTGGTTTCACATCAAGAAAATATAGAAGCACATCCACAAGACGCTTGTTTAATTTTCTAGCCCGAGTTGCGATAACTTCCGTGTTGCTACGCTTGCTGATATCACGCCCTGACTCTCGTGAATAGTTCGAGGACTCACCGTGTGGTTCACGTTGTGGGATATTTCTGAGGGTCCGCGAAGGCACCAGTAGTGACGGAATGAGGGGATCTTCTCCGCCTCTCCCGCCCACCCATGAAACCGCCGGACAGACCTACACACACTCACACGCAGCCATACGTGCCACACACCCGCGTCTACCAACACAACAAGAGGAGGGGACCCTCTACATTTCCAAAGGTATTTATTTACACTTTGTACACACCCTCCTTCACGCACTCTCCAAAGCTTGCACCCACTAGGAGCCAACAGTTCTCCGTAGCCGCCTCCTTGTTTGTGTGCCTGTCTCCAGGTTGTGTTAAAGGTATCTATTGTCTTATGTAAACTCACAGGTAACAAGCTGTACCATAGCACGCCGTGTTTGCTCCCCCTCCTTCCTTCCTCCGCCTGGTCCGCTATATTTAAATGGCCGCTTTTCGCCGTTACATTCCCGGCGAGCAGAGTGACGCTGCCTCGCTGGCCTTCCGTGGAAAAACATTGGATCAGTTGTCGACATCTCCCGTTAATCCCGATGCGGCGTGATGGAGGGCGGAGGAGCCACACAACTTGTTAGCATCGAGTGTGGTTCAAATCAATACGCTAGCTTCATTCCTGCTAATTGACGAACGCTCGGAAATCAGCGCCGAACGCAGACATTAAACACCCGGTGTGTGGTGAAGTGTTATGTTGTGGCTAATAGCTAGCTAGCTCAACACTGGGGACGCCAGCTTGCCTTATCTATTTTTAGGGGTTTCTGACCATAAGCTCTTAAGCCTGCTCTATACAGTGGCTGTCAGGGCCTCCATGATTAATGTAAACGCTGTATTCAGCCACTTTGATCAGTCATGGGTTTGTTGTCTTATGAGACGGTGACACACAGGTGTGCAAACTGACCGACGTTACACAGGCAGCGGATCCCATCACAATATCCCCAGGTGGGTTTGCTCCTGTTAGTTTGGAGCTGGAGTTTGTCTTTAAAGCTCCAGTGAGCAGCATTGAGGTGAACTCATTTCCATTTCAACTTGTAAAAATATAATGTAAAGTAGTCATGCTGTTTTCTATCATTGTCTTATACTCACTTTGATTGCTACGTTGTTTGTTGTTGTCTAAAATGAGCTTTATATTTTCCTTTGGTGAGCGAGTCCTCTCTATGGAGGTCACCATGTTGCGCCACTGTGTTTTTACTGTAGCCCTGAATGGACAAAAAATAAACACCTCAAGTTTTGATCAGTACTGGAGGTTGCTGTATATTCTGATGCACATTTCAAAGAAAACAATGAGGCAATGATTCCTCAGCTGCAACAAGCAACTTCACCACAAGATGCCATGCAATCGTGTTCACCCTCTCTTGCCTTACTTTTGGTTACAGCACACTTCTATCCAAGTGTGTGTTTTGCTTGGTTTGGCTCAGAGCAGACTGGAGCAGCTGACCTGATTTATCCCTGTTTTCCACTTATAGCTCCTTCTCTTGATCCCAGGTGTGTTTGGAAAAACACCCATGCACACACACACCTGCCCCGCTAGCAAGAAATGCTATCGTAGCTTCTATAATAAGGCCATAGATGGATGAGCCCACACTAGCGAGTAGAATTAAAGGGGAGATGTTTGTCTGGTGAGAAAGCAGCTTTCGACACAGACATAAACAGTGTGAAAGCGCTCTGTGTAATAGACGGCAAAATGGTAGGGACGTCAATGGGACGCATTGTGTCCACTCCGTCCACTGCCTCCGGTTTGCAGAGAGACACACATCACTGCCAAAGCGAAAAAAAGCATGTCAGACTGTCAGCAAGCAAACGGGTGCATTTGACAAGCACAGGAACAGCGGAGGTTCTTGTCCTTTTGTGGAAACAATGAGTTTTCTGTAGCCATGATTCAGCCCTGGAAAACTGTCTCAGCTGACAACCAAACCTATTGACTCATCATCAACTTCCCAGAGTCTGGAAAAAAACATTTCTCTAGCTGCTCTTGTGTTTTGATAGTTGGCACATTTTTCCCCCATATTTCTCTCTGGGAAAATGTGTCATTCTATCTTCGATAGGAACACACTCCCATGTTCAGCCTGCTGCTTACTCCCATGAGGCTTTAGTTCACATTGGAGTAAGCTACAATTTTTATGAATGAAAGCAGCATAACTTGACTAGATATGACTCATCACGAAGTCAGGGCCCTGGATGTAAAATTCCATTGCTAAATGATATCAGCCTCCATCTAAGTGACGCCTGCACTTTGCTCCCAAAAAATGCTCATGTTCTCGGGTGTCTCCTCACTGACGAGAGGAATAGAAAGAAAGAATGAGAGAAGCAGAGAGCATGAGGAGAATAGGAAAGAATTCCAAGACACACGAGAAAGGATGAGTGAAATTTGTATTGATCTTCTGGTGAATGTACACTGTCTGAATGCATCTAAAGTGCTCTCTCATGCTTGTGGTTTGTGTGTTTATAAAAGAGTAAAAGTGTTGTTGTGATGGAGTAATCATGCCCATAAACCCTGTTAAATACATGGATAATCACTGCGCCGCTGCTTTAGCTGACTTGAGCAATAGGCACGTGCACCTAACAATTGATTCCTCACTATCAACTTACTGTACAAGAGCAAACACGTCATTAAAAGGATCTTATCTAAGCCACGAGTGTCGGCGTTTAACATGTGACAGACTAGACGGGCTGCACTTCATGAGATACACATTAAATCTCGTAAAACCAATAAATCCAATAAAACAGAAGTGCTATTAACATGTCTACGATCGGGCAGAAGATACACAAGTGTGAAATGCAGGACATCCATATCAAGGAACAGCCTTTACCCAACAGCTATCAGACCGGCCCTTACTCACAACTGTAATAACTGCCCATTCCCACCCCAACTGCTGCCCCACAGACACGCAAACACTCACCACGACATAACTGACCCCACACTTGATTGCTCAGATTTTCAGAAAGAAAGATTCTTACACATATTTATGAATCTTTTTATTGATTATATTTAATTCTATTTGTTCTCCATTTTCTAGCCCTTTCACACTTTTATCATATTCCTCCTGTTCATTTAAGAATTGTATCCCATTCAAAGCAGCATTAATAGTGGGCAGCAGAGGAAGCATTTCATTGGGCAGGATACCTCTTATTGGTTATATAAAAAACGAATTCTAGAAATTGGAGCATTACCCATTTCTTTATAATGTTTATAACATAAATGCTGACAGAGATGAAAATGCTTAATGGATAATGTAGTTTTTTTTTTTTAGCCTAAACAGAAGTTCCCATTGCACTTGATCTCTCAGCATAAAGGCAACAGGATTTTTGCATTTGGATGTTGGATGACTGCTGAAAAGAAGATCCATAGCAATCACAAGTCTTGGATAGTGGTATATCTGCTTCAGAACAGATAACAGTTACGTTGTAATATCCCCAACAGGCTGTAATCTGGTTTGGTTGCTCGCTAGCACCTGCCTTTAAACTGTCAATTTGCCAATGAGATTTATATTAAATTACAAAACATTCAAGTCTTGTAGGTTTGTATTAAATACAGACCTAAATTATTGTTCCTTTTATGTTCGTGCCTGAAACTGCTAGTGATTAGAAACACAATGACCTCAATGGATGTAATTCTATAATCACAGGTACACACCTACACTTGAATAGGCCATACAGTGTACATTTTGAGTCAGTGAACAGAAACCTGTCCACCACATACAAACTTGGTTTTCATAACCTGTCAGTGTTTGTCAGTCTTTTATTTTGTTATATTGGTTTATTTTTTATAAAGTATACTGAATGGTAAATAGTGTGGGGAAAGGGGGTAATGCATGGCCCTGATCCTATAAAATGGATATACAAGCACATGTTTAGAATATGCGGCTCCTCCTACAGTGTATTTCAGCCTAATTCCACAAAATACAGTCTGGGTACAATACTATTATTTGATGGCCTTGGCCTATATGTTACTTCTACATATGGTACCACCATGTTAGTGCAGCCTCAGAGACGTTGATCATTTGATTTCCATCATAAGTTTGCCTCCAGGGACACTATGTAATGGCTTTAATCTTGTTTAAGCCATAATTAGAAACGCATGAAGTTTGTACTGCCGAGCACATAATGTCCCACTTTCCTGCGTCCTACAACCGTTTTTTGGAGATCTGGGCAAGTAGCACTTTGATGAAGCCTGTTTTGTGTATTTTGGAAAAAGGAATTATGTTAGAAAATGAGATGAGATTTTTGATTTATTCTTGTGGGACAGAAGTAGTCTTTTGTCATCTCACATTTCTGGGTTTTGTTTGAATGAATGAAGGAGACAAACAGAACATTGCTAGAAATAATATGTATCAGAGATTTTATATTGAACTCGACAGGCTGTGACAAATGAAGCGGGGTATGCCTGTGGACAAGGGTGTGGAGTGGGATTGTTTGTAAGGAATTTTAAGTGGTGCAAGCTGTTGCTTTTGAGAAAACTAGCTTTGTCTGTGCAATGTGCTATTGTGTCATCTGCTTACACCTGAGCTGGGAAACCCCTTGTCCTGACTTGTTTTGAGTGACTCCATCTTTTTCCCACATTCCTCATACAATAATCCGGTTTCACAGGGGGTTAGGTTTACATATGTTTAAAGCTGACGTGTTTTCAATTCAATGTATGCTTTCATTGACATTTCATAGCGTGAACCCAGACACCAAAGTAGCCAAATTTTTGGCAATTTGAATGCAAATGCATGAGGAGGTGGTGTGGCTGCTAACATCAGGCAAGTTTGAGTGAGAATGAAATTTAAGGTACAAAGTGAGTGTATTGGAAACACATCAAAGCCAAGGTAAATAGTATAGAGAGATGCTTAACTCACTGACTCTTCCATTAAGAATATAGTGATAATGTCTGGTTAAAAACACATGCATCAATATTTCTTCAAATGATCTGCCTTTTGCCTTTCCTCTTGAAATCATGTTAAAAATTGTTTCTGTAAAGGGAACTTTCGACAGGTTTTCATTTGCATTTACTTTATTTCACGAGTTGTATTTTGTAGTTACAAGTAACTTGACTCTAAGTTCAGTGTTTCAGTCAACAGCCCTGTTGTTTGAAAACATTATTCTGTGTATCTATGACATTGATCCACATTGTCAGCCCATATAAAGCACAACTGTTTTTGTATAAACATGCAAAACCAATGCCAGTCTGCAGATACCCTCCCTTCCTTATGACCTTATGCAGTTCATAGTGTATGCATATAAAGGTGACACACTAATTACTCCCTGGTGACAGTGAGTCAGGTCTCTCCAATGTGACTGCACCACATTAAACTGAGGCCCAGACCAGTTGTGTGTTGGTCCTTTGAGGATGTGAGGGCTGACACAAACATCAGTGACTCTTGAAGCCATAGGTGATTTTCTCATTAGCAGACAGCACCTACCAGGTCAGAGATTGTTGTGCCAGTCAGCTCAGCTCCTCTGGGACTCCTACAAGAGCAATCCATGTTTATCGCAGACTATCTCACCTCTAGAACTGTGCTGCAGCTTCCTGCATTAATTAAGAGACAGATAAAACATACTCATTCTGCATAGTCAGGGTTGCTAAGAGTCAGATTGATAGATTAGGAACTAGGTTTACTTGCTGTAGATGTTAACATATGTCTATGTTTACATAGTAAGGTAATGAAATGTCAGATCAGTCAGATGGTAGATGGTTGTAACCAGAGGAAAATGTTGCATCATCAGCCCATATTGCCTGCCAGCTGCATGAGCAGTATAGAACGATGAGCAAAGCAGACATGTGATAAAGCTATTTGATCAGTCAAGAAAAGACAAATAGTGTGATGCTAGACACATTCTGAATGTAGTTTGGGCGACCATTAATCATAAGTTGAAGTGAGAGTGGTCATTTGTATTCCAGGATATTTCACTTGTCTTCCTGAACAGCTCTTTGGCTTGGACGGAAGCCTAATTTACACTCAACATTTCTGTTCTTGCATGCATGATTTTAGCACCACTACACATGCCTTGTATATATGCATGCAGTTAGCTAATAATATCAATGAGCTGATGGTCAATAGAAGGCATTTGGCTAGAAGAAACA
>JAFBJT010001301.1:0-13826 GCA_016785325.1 Chascanopsetta lugubris
ATGACATTTTTAACGTTCAGGACGTCATACTATACTATGACATTTTTAACATATTTCGGACGTCATACTATACTATGACATTTTTTACATATTTCGGACGTCATACTATACTATGACATTTTTTACATATTTTGGACGTCATACTATACTATGACATTTTTAACGTGTTCAGGACGTCATACTATACTATGACATTTTTAACGTGTTCAGGACGTCATACTATACTATGACATTTTTTACATATTTCGGACGTCATACTATACTATGACATTTTTAAAATGTTCTGGACGTCATACTATACTATGACATATTTAACATTTTCTGGACGTCATACTATACTGTGACATTTTTAACATGTTTCGGACGTCATACTATACTATGACATTTTTAACATGTTTCGGACGTCATACTATACTATGACATTTTTAACATGCCTCGACTTGTGTCAAGTTTTAGGCACATTAATGTGCTAAAGGACAATTTTCAAAGAACACTTTACCTTCTGCATGATTCCCTTCTCGTAGTAATAGCGCAGAGAGCGGCTGAGCTTGTCGTAATTCATGGCTGGACGGTTCTTCTGCATGCCCCACAGCCTGGCCACCTGAGGACAGGGGGTGGTTAGATACGTTGGTTCACAGACTGTCTGAATGTCATGTGATAGGAAGTTTTTACTTTAAAGGCTTTAGACTCGATCCTCTCTCACTTTGACACACTGAAACACATCCCCCTAAATCACTGCACTGTAATACCCCGCTGTGACCACTAGGGGGTCCTCGCTGCCGAGCCCAAGCCCTCTGTTTTCTTTGCTCGCCAGCATCAACATGGCCCGGAGCAGGGCGAGTCCCCACATGTGGATCCACTTCCTTTTTATGTAACCCATTACCACTTGAACGCAACCAGAGCTGCACAGTGTTCGCAGTGAAATAAGAGTCGCGGCTGCTTGTCAGAGGCTCGGCACATGAAATACGGCCCCAACCCGGGTCTGAACCCTCAGCTGACGGTGCACCGACAACTCCTGAGAGAAGACGGGCGTCTCACAACAACCCCCCGCAGGCCGGAGGAGGTAAATCAAAACGTTCTTACAGCAGGGAACAATATTAATGTTGACAAACGCCTCAGAGGAAAGTGTAAAGCTCACGTCGGGGTGGGGGGGCCGGGGGGGGGAGGGAGGGAGATGCTGAGATTCATGACTCAGGAGACAAGAGACGGGTCGAATCCCACGGCGGCCATCCCGCCTGCAGCTCTGTCTGATCCCTGAGTGCGCTCTCAAGCCCTAATTGCTCTTGTAAAACTCTTTACCCCCCATCCATTTTTAATGTACAGTAAAAAAGATAATGGAAAACGAGGGCGCAGCTCCACCCCCCCCTCCCCTCCTCCCCGTATTAGGATCCACCCTAAGTGGAAGCTGTCTGATGCGTCCAATCAAATTGCAGACTTACGGATCACAAAAATGTCTGGACTCAAAGAAACGTGAGGAGGTGAGGAGGGAAGAAGGGGGGGTGGGAGGGGGGAGGGGTCGGGGGTGTTGGATGATTCTGTGATAGCGCTCGTCCTTCGTTTATCAATGGGGCGTGTGCTCCATGTGTTGAATAATGAATGGGGAACTAATGGAAGACAGATCAGAGAATAGACCTGCGAGGGAGAAGAGGCCGAATCTCTCCACGTCTAATCGCTCACATCTAGCTAGCGCCTTCAGAACCCTGCTAACATGGATTCATTCCGAGAATAACTCCTCATCAGATTTACATTAACAGCGTGATGTCGATCGACACTCGACCAGCGTTTGTTGCCAAGAAGTGGCGCGAATTAAAAATGGCGTCAAGGAATTTTAAATTCGTCCAAATATTAGGTTTGAAATAAAAGAAGAAATGTCCTTGACTGACAAAAAAGACAATTAGCATTCATTTGGATAATAATTCACGAATGGCCGACGGACCCTTGCGCCAAAATGGACTTTTGGGGTTTTGGGAGGAGCTTAAAGTTGGGTCAGGTAAGTGTGTGTCAGCGGTGGGACGTACCTCTTCAGGCTCGATGAGTTTGAACTCCATGCCGCGGCCGGTCCAGGCGATGAAGTGGGCGTTTCCCGGGTCGTCCAGCAGGGCCACCAGGAACTGCCAGAGCTGCAAAGAGCCCCGGCGCTGGTAGGGCGTGCCCTCGCGGAAGACGCTGCCGCCGCCCTCCTGCTTCACCTCACCTGCAGGGACGAGCAGAGGGTTACGGAGCTCTGAGGCCCAGCGTGATATCAGGAGTATTTTAGGCACATTCATCTGCGCCAGACCATTAAGACTCGATCAATAGATTAAGGCCTGAAACGCTTCTTGTGTTACATGTGAAAAGTTTGACTCATAGCAGCTAGCGAGGTCTAGCGGGGCGGCGGCGCACCAGCGGGTCGTCTAACCCGGATGTTTCATGTTTGCGCTGTGACGTGAACAAAGTGCTCGCTGACGCCGGCTCATCACCTACGAGGCCGCGGCGTGTGAAGGAGACGGAAAAGAATAAAGATGAAAAAAACAAAACAAAGAGTCTCCGTCTCGTTTCTGGCTCAGAAACACAAACAACAACAGGTCGGTAAACAGACACTGATTAGCGCTTGTTTACCCGTCACTGGATCTGTTGTACACAAGTGTCGGAACACGAGAGGCTGTGCTAAGTTACCGCTGTTCTCTCGCCGAGAGCTAACAACACTTCAGCGCTGACACCAATAAGACTCTCCACTCAATCTCCTTTAGTGTCGGTCACCGGCCGACGCCGCCGCCGCCGAGCGGCCGGCTCCGCTCCCACAGTGACAGCAGAGCCCGGCGGCGTGCGTGCGCGGGGGAAACCCAACACGCTAAGTAAGTTAGCGAGCGCACTAAGCCCGATCTCTGATGTCTGCGTAATGATGCGGTCGGAGCCGGCCAGCGCGAGCGGCTCCAGTGTCTCGACCTGACGCGGCCCAGCTAATGTCTGAAAGCCTCGGGAGGCGGCGCGAGGAGTTGCGATCTTACCTTCGAACTTCTCCGGAACCACGCGAGAGTCGTTTTCAAACAGGTAGCCTGGGAGAGGAAGAGGAAGAGGAAGAGGGAGGTTAGAGTCCGATCTCACCTGGACGTGGTTCACACAGGATCTGCTCCTGAGCTTTGAAGCTCTGAAAATCACAATACAAGGACCAGTAGAGTCTGAAAGAGTCCGAAGGATTTCTTGCAAACACTTGCTTCAAAGGCAGTTTGATTAGTTGAGTTTCTTTGTTGTTCTTGCTCAAGTTTTTGCTCAAGTTAAAGCTAAACAAAACGATTCCAGATGTAAATAGAACTTTTAGCGAAGGGAACCGGAACAGCCTTCAAAAATACCTCATTCCCTTTGGTGGAGTACTTGAATACTATCAAAACAATAACACTGTAACTCCTCGATCTTTACGGGATCTCAGGGTTCGACTCCAAACATCTTTAAAGCATCATTGTGGGATTGATCGATCCAAATTTGAATCCTCCCAAAATGCTCATAACAAACAAAAGGCAGCGAAAAGGGAAGAGATCGTTTTCCCCTTTTTCACTGGGGAAACGCAGTGTGTGTGTGTGTGTGTGTGTGTGTGTGTGTGTGTGTGTGTGTTTTCCAGGACTCCCTGTTTATTCAGGGATTCTTGAGGCAGGGGTGAGGCCGGAGCCTCTGCCAATGGAAACACAGGGACAATCTACGCCGGTTAGCCAGTGACCGCAGAGCTCCGACCAATGAGGGCAGATAAAGTAACAAGAGGAGGAGGGGGCGGAGCTAGTCTCTTCAATATCGCAAAACTCTTATTATTCTTCCGTGTGTGGGGTGGAGGTTTTGAATGAGAGAATTCGAGCTACCGTCGCTGCCGTGCGGGGGGTTGGGGTAGCCCTCGCTGTGGTGGTACATGGACGGACATCCAGGCACGTCTGCAACCACACACAAACAAACAGGAAGTGCTTTCAAACAAAAAGTACGGCGTGTAGGACTTAGTGACATGTAGAGGTGAAGTTATATATTGCAGCTGAATACCCTTCCTTCACGGTTCAATCTCAAACTGGGGGTGGTTTGTCCCCGAGGGGCTTCTGTAAAAACATGAGGTCATCGTAGATGTATGAAAAAGGAAGTGGAAGAAGGAGGTGTCCCAAAAAAGGCACAGTGGTCAAATGGTGGTACTGCAACTACTGTGTCCATCACGTGGTTCAATGTGAACTCTATAATTCCTCTGATACGTTTTGTTATGTTCGTCAAATACTCAAATCATTAATTAGCATATTATCCGAACATTGTCCGCGAATAGAAATGCGAAGAGTGTCAACTACAACTTTAAGACTGGACCTTGAATTGCACTGTGGCCAAATGGTGGTACTGCAACTACAGTGTCCATCAAGTGGTTCCATGTGATCTCAATATGCAAATGCTTTGAAGCGAACTCAGCTCTTTTGTTATGTTCATCAAATACTCGTTTCTCTACTTTACAAATCCAAATAATACCACATATGTGTGTGTGTGTGTGTGTGTGTGTGTGTGTTCACCCTGAGCGCCTCGAAGGACAAACGCTACATTTATCATATCACGTCTCTGGTCTGCGCGGGTTGTATTTTTAGGACGTGAGCCGCCACCTTCATCCAGACGAGCGCGCTACAGTATTCAGTGTCCGCGCAGCGTCTGGGAAACATCAGCCGCTCGCGCAGATCGTATTCCTCCTCCTCTCAAACTCCCAACTTCAAAAAGTCACTTCCTGTCTCACCTCTGTCTCTTACACAATAAAATAACAAATAGCGCAGCGGTCACTTTTCTCCGAGACCAACGAGACAATAAAAAACATTGTAAAAAAAAAAGAAATAAAAGGTGCAGCCCTTCGCCTCTGGCCCCGTCTGTGACTCACTCCTGGGGAATGCAGCTGCAGAGCTGCGACCGCGATAAGATGCTAAATCAAAGCCTCCATTCTGGGGCTGGGGCAGCAGCAGCAGCAGCAGCAGCAGCAGCAGCAGCAGCAGCAGCAGCAGCACTCCATGGCATTGTAAATAATCCGTCTGACCTGGAAAAATGGCATGCGGCCATCAGACTGGGTGTGGGGGGGGTCGGGGGGTAATTGTGCAGCGAGCGGCCGCAGCATTCAGCATCTTTCATGCGACACAATAGCCGTGATTACGCAACTGCGTTGGGCCGCTCACACCAGCGGCCGGCGCGGCGGCTTCGGATCTGGATTTCACCTGCGCTGTTTTCCCTGTGAAAACCGAACGGGTTCGGGTTCGGGTTCGGGACTTCGTTTGACGAACGCGTGTCGAGGATTCGAACCCTTCAACCTCCCGCGCCACAAAAAGGCCAGAGGACAGACGGAGTTCACCTCCTCCTCTGTTCTCTTTGACTAAAGCATCTCCGGAGCTTGTGACTCCTCCTACTTCCTGGTTCATCCAAAAATGGGCAAAGAGGCGGAGCACGGATGGAGCTGGGGGGCGGGGCCACGCTGCTGTCGCCGCAGCCACACAAGCTCTGTGACTGGTTGAGACCAAAGCTGTGGTTTGTACCAGACGTTTAGACAATGTTTCATTCAAGGTTGATCACTTTAACATGGGAGTCGATGGGGACGGAGCCTCAAGTGGCCACAATGTGAACTGCAGGTCTCACCCGTCTGTAAACTCGTGGACTTCTGCAACAACACGAGGATAAACTCTGATCTCTGGCGTCTGCTCTCGGTCAAACTCATATCAGAGACACAGGAAGCCCCTCCCCCACACCCTCCCTCACCCCCCCACACCCCCCCTCACCCCCCCTGCAGGTTTATCCAAACACAAACATCCCTTTTACTCTCTCGCTCCGTCTTGTCTCAAGGTTTGTGTGACTCCGCCCTCTCCTCCTATCAGAGGTGAGCATATAAAAACACACGCCTTTCCTGGCGTCTTTATCATACATTCATTAACGGGCTCATTTAAAGGTACAGTGTGCAGCATTTCACTCAGTCTCTGTCACTGACGTATCTGGACAAATGGAATTTTTACATGAAATGACCCTAAAAAGAGCCCTTTAATGTATATACACACAGGAGCGGGGCCGCCCCCCGGGGGGCCGCCATGTTTTTACAGTAGCCCAGAGTGGACATACTAAACATCTTGTGAGCTTTAATGGACGACCGAGGGCTACAGGTTCTCCTGCATGCTCGAATGGGAGAGGTGAGGTGATGGATACAATACGCGATTTCACCACTAGATGTTACCAAATCGTACACACTGCACCTTTAAGGGTAACAGAACAAAATACCACATCTAGGTGATTATGAAAAGGTCAGTATGACATTGTTTTGTTACATTTTTTCAAAACGAAAATCGAAATCTTACACACTGCACCTTTAAAGCTTCAATACAGAGTTGGATTTGGTGCTTTTACTTTGAAAGAGACGCGCTGGTTTCTGCATTGGGGCTTGTTGTTAAAGCCCCGGAGCCTCCTGCTCCACCCCATTCACCCCCACCACCACCTCCACCTCCACCTCCCATTTCTCCCCCATCACCCCCCCCCCCCCCCTCCAGAGTCCAGCCAGTGAGAGGTTCGTGTTACTGCGGCCACGCTCATTTTTCCATTATGAGTTCATCTGCCTGCAGAAAAAGGAAGCCGCTGCTGCAACATGAAACCGCCGGCGCTCCACCAGGGACTCTAGTCTTTCCAGTGCCCTCCATTTTCTCAATGAAATTCCTCTGCCTCATTCGCTCGCTCGCCCAGTGAGAGAGAGAGAGAGGGGGGGGTGAAGGAGGAGGAGGGAGGTGAAGCCGCAGAAGGAAAAAAAAAAAAGTGTGGTTTTTTTTTTTTTTCTTTTTTCTTCATAAAGTGTCAGAGAGTTGAAAGGGGGAGGGGTGAGGGGGGGTGGGGGGGTGAGGGGGGGACGTACAGTGAAGAAGTTTGTTTGCCATTTGGACATTTTGTTCTTGAGTGAGTTGTGAACACGGAGCAGAGTCTGATGGTGAAGAAGGATTTTTATACGAGTCAGGACGAGAAAAATAAGGTTCATTTAGGTCAATTACAGGTTTATTGATCTATTTAGAGATATATGTATTTTTAGATGTATTTTATAAATTCTATTTTCAGGATTCACTTCCCTTAAAAGGTCAAATCTGTTTGCTTTGCTGTTGCTTTTACTTTTTTCATTTCTTCATTTGATCTTATTTTAGCTGCAGCTGATTTATTCATGTTTTTCTGAATAAACATTATGACGTTATGAACATTATTATTTTCTTTTTTTTTATATTGTTGAGTTACTACTATTATTATCATCATTATGTAATTATTGCTGAATGGGTTAAAGGTCAGGGACGAGGCAAATACAATAATTAAACATATTTTTGATCATTTCTTATGAAATAAATTGCTAAATATAATCATGGGGCGCCCTGCGTTTTAAGAATTTATGCTAATTCTCTGTGGTTTGCTCAAAACTAAACTCAGACTGGAAGTTATTGATCGTCCATCAGAATAAAACTCGTTGATGAATCAGTTTTTGGAATGAGAAAGTTTTCAGCTTCAGTGGCAAATAAAGGAGATTATTATGGAAGATATTCAGCTGCAACACTTTGATTCACCACTATTCATATTAACATTCATATCAACATTCATTCATTCATCTCTTCACATTCCACCACATCAGCGTCACGTGACTCACCCGGCTCGTAGGTGTAGTCCGTGGGCTCCTGCTTCACCATCATGTGGGCTGGTGGGAACCTGTGTGGGTGTGGGTGAGGGTGAGCGTGGGGGTGAGGGGCTCCGTGCCGGTGGCCCCCGTGGGCGTGGCCTCCGTGGGCGTGTCCCGCTCCGGCCATGTGAGCCGCCCGCTCGTACAGCGGGTCCAGGTATTCCTGTTTGAAGCTCTGCTGCAGGTAGGGCATGCAGGGGTCAGAGTGCTGCCGGTGGTACACGCCCCCGGCCCCGGCCCCGCCCCCTCCGCCGCCACCGCCTCCGCCTCCGCCACCGCCACCTGGGCCTCCACTGGCTCCTCCCCCAGCTCCATTGCCTCCATGTCCAGCTGGTGCAGAGGTCATGCGCTGGAAAGCCTGACCCTGTGGAGGGAACTGGGGGCACATGGGGTCTGAGGGGCCCTGGAACCTGGAGCTGGAACATCACATGGAAGTCAACATTACCGGAATCAATATAATGATCAATAACATTAATAATAATAATAATAATAAGTATTCAATATCCATCAGCACTTTAAAGGTCCAGTGTGTCAGATATAAGCGATATCATTTCCAAGCTGCAATACGCTTCTTCACCACTGGACGTTGTTGATTCATTGTTTTTTAGTCGGTGCATTTTCATCCAAACCAAAATATGTAGTTTTATTCTGTTTTACTGTTCAATAAAATGTTGTACTTTCTTTGAATTTTATAATTTGTAGAAAATATTTTTTCACCAAATTTCATCAATTTCTTTCTTCTAACTTCTCCACCGAGCTGTTTGTTTGAATTCAGTGTCCAAATTCTAAGTTGAAATTGAGTGAAATGTTTTTGTTAATATACACGTTCAGTGTTTCAGATTTTGAGCCATCTAGTGGTGACGATACATATTGCAGTCCAACAATGGACTTGTTTAAAGTTTTAAAAAATTCTGAAAAGTAATTCATAAAAACCAGTACATTTATATTATTCCATCATTTCATTACAACATTGACTTTAATTACAAAAAAAAAAGTTCAGATAGAAATGTGGTGTATGTGGAGGCACCAGACGTCTGCGCTGCATCACCTGGTGTTGATGGGGAAACTGTTGCTAGGCAGCGGCTGGGATGCAGCAGCAGCAGCAGCAGCAGCAGCAGAGGCCTGGTTCATGTATCCAGCGTCGGGCCGTGTGGCTGTGGCAGGTTTGGGGGAGTAATGCTGCTGCTGCTGCTGCTGCTGCTGCTGCTGCTGCTGCTGCTGCAAGGGAGACATGGGCGTCCCGGGGCAGGAGCTCTTAGCTCCGCCTCCAGCCCTCTTCTGCTCATAGGCACTGCAACACACACACACACACACACACACACATATATACAGTCAGGGGGGGGGGGGGGGGGGGGGGGGGGGGTTACTGAGGTTTTCAGGTCAATAACAGTGTTTTAGCTGCACTAACTTATTCATGACCACTGAGCAGAGGCACTGGGTCATGGGTTCGAGTCCCACCTCCAGGACAACACACAGAGCAGAGAGGGTTTATGTTCTCATTGTTTTCAAATAAGAGAAAAGGTTCCATGTTGAGTTCTAATGTGAAATTGTTGTTTTTCTGTTTTTTTAAATAACAAAAAATATTTATTAGAAATTTAAATCTGAATTATTTACTTCATTTAAATACATTGAATTCAATTGAGCTGACACTTAAATCTAAAATACTCAAATGAAAGATAGAAAATAAAAACAAATATATTCTGATATATTGTTCCAAAATATTTTGTATACAATAATATTTTTATTTAATCATTCATATTTTGTAAAAATCAATATAATTAGAAAGTAAAAAAATATCTAAACCATCAGCTCCAACACCCACATTGCGCATGAAGTCAAGCGAGACCTGCTGGAACCTTCCTGCGCGTGGTGCGTGAGGATGCGGTGGCTGAGTGGACGTGGCGTTTTGTGCGTAATGAGCCTTTAAGCGGGTGGATCAGTACCTGGCGTAAAGGCACTGCTCTGCACTGGGGAAGCTGAAGCTCTGCTTGTGGCTGCAGGACTGACTGGGGTCGGAGCCCGGACTCTGAGGCTCCTTCTTGATGGTGACCGGGGGACTGTGGAACGCCACGGCTGCAAGACACACACACACAGGGATCAGGGTTGGTTGGCAGGCGCGCACACGCACACACACACACACACACACACACACACACACACACACACACAGTGTATCAAAAGCAAATAGTTCCGTCGGCGCAGGAATCTCCTTTACGCGCCGTCCAAAATACTTAAGTGACTGTCAGCTGCAAAACACCAGGGCAGCAGACGACAGACACATATAAACACACACACACACACACACACACACACACACACACGACTGCATTCCAGATGTGTCCTCGCCCTCTTTCCTCCGCCGTTACAGACACAACAACTTCCTCCGGTTTAAAGTCAAAGCTAAACGAGTGAAAGCTAATGTCACACCTCTGTTAGCGCGCGCGCGCACACACACACACACACACACACACACACACACACAGTTGTGTGTATGTGAATTCTTTCCTGTCTGTATCCAGATGTTCGCTGCCTCTGCACTGAACCACACGATGCCACGTTAAACTACGTTTTTTGTGTTGACGTCCAGCAGTCTGACCTGTCCGTCAAGCCGCAGCGCCGGGGTTGACCTTTGACCCCGGCGGCCACAGAAACCACCCAAAGTGGAGCTTCATACTGAGCAGAGGGGCCGCTGTTTATTATGCGAGGGGAGGTTTTCACCCGGAGAACTGTACAGGATGTTTTTCTGGTCCCGACAGGGTAAACAGCAGCAGCTGTGCACTTCCAGCTGGGGGGAGGCCTGTATTTATGTGTGTGTGTGTGTGTGCGTGTGTGTGTGTGTGTGTGTGTGAGAGAGAGGGAGAGAGAGAGAGAGAGAGAGAGAGAGAGAGACAGTGATCTCAGCCAGTCTGCATCTGTATCTTTGTGAATGAGTGTTTGAAAGTGTGTGTGTGTGTGTGTGTGTGTGTGTGTGTGTGTGTGTGTGTGTGTGTGTGTGTGTGTGTGTGTGTGTGTGTGTAGGCCACACTGTAGCTCAGCCCAGGTAATTACACGCTGTCGTTCATTCACAAAAAGAGACGGAGAGAAAAAAAAAGTCTGGTGAGTGAAGGAGACACAGACGCAGAGGAGAGAGAGAGAGGGGGGGAACGAGGGAGAGAGAGGGAAAGAGAGAGAGAGAGAAGGGGAACGAGAGAGAGAGAGAGGCAACGAGGGAGAGAGAGGGAACGAGAGAGAGAGAGGGAACAAGAGAGAGAGAGGGAACGAGAGAGAGAGAGAGAATGAGAGAGAGAGAGAGAGGGAGAGGGAATGAGGGAGAGAGGGGGGAACAAGAGAGAGAGGGAGCGAGAGAGAGTGAGAGAGAGGGAACGAGGGAGAGAGGGAGTGAGAGAGAGAGGGAACGAGGGAGAGAGTGAGAGAGGGAACGAGGGAGAGCGAGAGGGAAAAATGTAAAGGGGGAAAAACAAACCGAAGACAAAACAAAGTTCATCTTTCAAAGTTGCTCAAAGTTTCTTGAAGTTGATCAAACTTCATTTGTTCAAACTTGAGTTGATTAAAGAAGGTGGAATCAATTCAGGATTATTTTATGATCAAAATAATCTGAAACGATCAGAAATATTGATCATCTCTTGATGACGGCAAAGAAAGAGGGGAATGTTCTTCTTTTGTAAATTCAACATTTAAGATTATTGTCAGGATTAAATTGGCAAATTAAAGAGCAACCTCCAAAGAGCCCAAAGCAGAAGTTCACAGAGTGGCCACTAGAGGCTGCCTCCGAAAGTGAGTCAGTGCCCAGAGACTCGCTTTTCAGAATTCTATCAAGGTTTGAAATGGTGCATAAATAAGGGGCGTGGCCTCTTGAGTGACACCTGGGCCAAACGTGTGTGTGTGTGTGTGTGTGTGTGTGTGTGTGTGTGTGTGTGTGTGTTGATACGAGCTCAAACAACAGAGGCCTGACAGGAATTCCAGCGCTGAACAGTTTGAATTCCTCTCTGATGATAATCAGATGTTTATCCAAACCTGTTTTCGCTGCCACCGCCGGTCGGAACGCGAGGTGATGAAGCGTCGCCGCTCGCTCCTATTTTTGGCGCCCTCCCATGGCGGGCCAGGGGGGCGGGGCCAGGGAGGCAGGTGAGGAAGTGTTGGCTTTAGCGGCGGATCAGGCGGATTAAAGCGCATTTACCCAGATTTCCCAGACAGACGTGACGGGATTCCGGGCTGCGGCGGCTCGTCCGCCGGAGAACAGGCGCTCACACGCCGGCACATGAACTCTAATAATACCACTGTTGACTTAGCCCCGCCCCCTTTTCTCTGCCACGGTCATGAAGTGTAAACAATCCTCAGAGGGGAGAGTGTGAGCCCAGAGGATCCTGGGATGAGCTTCTGTGTGAGTGTGTGAGTGTGTGTGTGTGTGTGTGTGTGTGTGTGTGTGTGTGTGTGTGTGTGCGCGCTCAGGTCATGTGACCTCTTTAGAATATTAATTAATTTGCTAAATGAGCTTTTTTCATTTGTCTGCTCCACTTTCCAATCCAATAATTGATCCTCTGATTAAATGTGACCTACTTGAATTTTATTTTGAGGTCGTATCATTTCATGTCAGACTCTCAGGTGTTTGCCCCTCCCTCACTGAAAGGCCCAGGGCTGCTCTGATTGGCTGGCTGGCCCCAGTCTCTTGTGACTGGTCAACTTAATCCCGCCCCCCTGAAACAGTGACGCTAGCTCAAACAGGAAGTAGAATGGAAACGAGGGGTTTCGGCCGCCGCAGTGTGTTACTCTACAGAACAGATCAATAAACAATAAACAATAAACACCTGCGATACACAAGTACAGAGGTCCTCAATGCTGCACTTCCCCGAGCGCCCGCTAGGGGGCAGGTATCGCACTTTGGGATCCACAGCCCCAACTATGTACAAATCAAAGGTCATTTCAAAAGGTATTTGATTGATTCTCAAACATGATCAACCATCTCATCTACAAATAAGAGTTAGTCAAATAATCCTCCATTCGTCCCAAAATGGGGGAATTTGCATAATTATCACGAAAGAGCAAGAGAATGAAAAGGCAGTAAGAATAAAGAAATACACAAAAATATGAAAATATATAAACAAAAGGGATAAATAGTGAATCCCCAGAGGAGAGGAAGTGGGAGACTCGCTCCTAATCTGAATTCAATCCATCAACCTGCGCCAGAGCTGTGGAGCCGTCACACGACTTCTCAATCCTGCGCCGAGCAGATTAATAACAATCATAAAAATAGATTGGCGGATTTAATGTCACTTCCTGTTCCGTGCACGAGGTCTGAATTCAAACAAACTCTGCAGATCTTCGGTGATTCTCCTCGTCCTCGTCACCTCGGGTTTATAAAAACTCTGGCACTTTGTGTAAACGGGCCTGATGGAGACGTATGTTCTCCGGAGCTCCTCCACTTCCTGCTTTTATTTAGGCCGACGCCTCCGAGGCGCACGGCTCTTTGTCAAACGTTACATCCCCTGACGACCGAGCGGGTCGTGAACTTGGAGCCTTTTTTAAAAATGTTTTCTACATGACAACAATAATTCTTTTTAAAGATTAATTTGAGATCGTTCAATAACGACCAAGTCCTGGTTTTCTGAAGAATAAATCAAATCAAATGAATTCAGTCGAAGACATTTTAAGGATCCAAAGGAAACGTAACGTGACTCCAGCATCTAGATCTCAAGCACTTGAATAAATCAGAATAAAACAACAGAATAATGTTAAATCTAAGATATCACGAAAATAAGACACTAAAATAATATGAAGTCGGATAAAAAAAAAAAAAGTGAAGAATAGAGAAGATGAATATCTACAAATGCACACAAACGCATACGAACAGAAATACAGATCCAAAAAATGAATTTGCTGCAGAAGAAGAATCACCCACACGTGTGCGCTGTCTCCACGTGCACGCTCCTGAGCGTGCGCTGTCTCCACGTGCACGCTCCTGAGCGTGCGCGTGCGCTGTCTCCACGTGCGCGCTCCTGAGCGTGCGCGTGCACGAGCGCTGGGCGGAGCAGCGGCAGATTCCCAGCACCTCCTCAACAGATAAAGGTCACAGGGCTTCTTCCTCACTTTGACTTATCTTATCTCCTCCTTCCTCATGTCAGGATGAATTCTTTAGCCCCTCCCCCTCCCTAATGCCCCCCCCCCCCGGCCCCCCGCCCCC
>JAFBJT010001301.1:17019-42900 GCA_016785325.1 Chascanopsetta lugubris
CCTTAGAATTCGCCTTGTACCGAGACAACCCGTTCGGCTGCGAGGACGCTCGAGTGGTCGGACGTGACAGTGTGGTTAGGACAGCAACCACCATGGATAAAGGCATCAACTCGGTGAACACGTTTTCCGAGCTGCCGTTAGCCGCTAAATCGCCAATGTCTGGCCGACAATGCTAATGCTAACATCTAGGCTATGCTAATGACACCGAACGGACACTTGTGCCCGCTTAGTCGGAACAAAATCCCACGTCGGACGGTTTAAACGCCGCGATTTACCCGTAAATACCGCGAGCGACAGCGATATACGTACAATATTGAGTTGAATGGTGGATTATCAGGACTGGGCCGCTCTTCTCCCCGTCTTCGTAGCGGTTCCTCTGGTTCAAATGAGCACGCCGATCGGAACTGACCTGTAACGGCTTCCGTCGGACACACTTTTCTGTAGCTTCGCGAGATTTCAGGAACGCAGTTTGCGGTGCAACATTTTCCAAACCATGAAAATCATTTGGATTCATTGACTTCAAAGGATATATGTGCTTTTATTTGCTTTGGTTCGCGTGTGGAGGGGCTTTGATTGTTATTCAATGATTTGCAATTCGACCTGAAAGCACCACGTCAATTTATTCCTTTGTAAAAGGAATTCATAATATGAATTAAAGATAGTGTGTAACATTTAGGTTGGCTTATTTCTTTTGGCAAATTGAATGATATTAATTGAACTGATTATTTAACTAATAATCAATTGACTATTTTCAATATTAATTAACAAGTGGTGTTGCTTATTTTGTATTTTATTTTGAGCTCTAAACCATTTGCACCAAACTTTGAGGGGTGATGGTGAATGGGCCAAAAGAACAATCCTTTTAACATTACTTTAGCTAAACACACAGGACGGAGCTATATCTATTAATTTCATAGATGTAGTTACCAAGATGAGGTGTTCAGATGATCTAACTGGGCAGAGCATTTTATGAGCGAGCGTCTTTTATGGACATTTCAAGTATGCACAGGCCTCAACATCACTCCAAATAACATAATCCAAACAGTACATTAGGGTTTCGGTTTGGATCATTATATGGGATTTAATGAACAATAATTCACTGCAACGCCTCCACATTGTCACTTAAAAAACATTCTTTATTTCACCCTCTAAAAAAATAAAATTGCTTTAGGTCTTGACATAAAAAAAACCTTGTACAAATTCGCTGTAATTGTCATGGCAAACATGCCAATACACATATAAAAATAGCCCAGCCTCCAGGGTCCTGCAGAGGAAGGCCTGTATAAAAATCACTTTCTCACACTGAACATATTCTGCACTTTATACAAAAGCCAAATAGCGAGCATGTGTTGTAAATATCTAGAGAGGACTATGGAGACATCAGACTTCCAGAATTTCCGAAGCAGAGGGCATGAAGTGCTGTTCATATCCCGATGTTAACTGCTCCTCCTCTGATGAGCTCCAACCATCGTCCTCTTTGTCCCTCTCCTCATCAGAGTCCACCATCTTGCTGTATTCCTGTCGTGCGATGCTGTGGCCCGGCCTGCCACACTTCTCTGAGAGAGAATCCTCACTCTGCTCCTCTTGTCTTTCCCTTTGTGAGCACCTAACCGTCACCACTGCCTCAGTTGACTCATCGGGCTCTGTTGTTGCCTTCAAAGTGGACTTAAACGCAACGGGCTGGATCTTAACAACCTCCAACACAGAGATTTGTGGATGTGGCTCGCTGGTGGGTATGCAGCTCAAAGCAAAGGGGTCATGGATCTATGGGAAGACCACATAGTATGCGCCAGGTTTTTTTTCACATTCACCCATGAGAACAAAACAGTCTTTAACTGTTCCCTTACCTCATGCGTAAAATCTCTGAAGATGCAGCTGTTGCGAGGATTTGGCACGTTCGCACTGAAAAGTGACGACGCCTTTGGACACGCTTTGTTTCCGGCTCCACAGACGATACTAGGACAGAAGAGTGACAGGCTAAGGCATGAGGCGTTCCCACCTTTTCACCCTTTGTGGACGGAAGGGTAGGGGTTCAGGGTGTAGGGTTTAGTGGCATCTTGCAGTGAAGTTGCATACTACAGCCAATCTGTGCAACACGATTATGACGCACTCATAAAAACACCAGTGCAGTTGTTTTGAATTCCAGTTCTGTCAACAGAAAGGGAATTTCGATCTGATACTGCACTTTGCAATTCATTTCCACGTACTGTACATTTGAGCATGTGGGCAGAGTGGATTGCTCTGGCTGAAATCTTGTGTGATCGTAGATGCCAACAGCAAGATAAACTCACCAGACAAGTGCAGGGCATATTATCAACAGGCACAAAAGCAGAGGCAGGGTTAATTTCAAGTGATCTGTGAGAAGAAAGAATAGAAGAGAAAGCACATGTCAATGTGAGTGATATTATGAATCAACTTATTCAATGATTTGCATTCCATCATCACAAAGTAAACAGCCGAGCTGTGAGGCAGTACCATCATCATCACGCTGTTCAGTTGTGGTGAATGTGGTGGAAGTATTCGCTCCGGGACCGGCCTTGGTCACGGCTCGGATCCACACCTCATACTTCTGACCTGGACTGAGATGCTTCAGCTTGAAAGTCCCATTTTCACTCTGTGGGGCTGCACTCACATTGTGCACTAAAAGACACAGTTTGGAGTGACGCACAGCTTGTGTACGCGTGACAACTGAAACATAGTTTATACCGTTTGAACACGTACCACGTAGACTGTCTAATCCGACTTGGTAGAACTGGATCACTCCATTCCGCCTGGACAAGGGAACGGCCTTCCAGAAGAGGGTCACCTGAGTGTCGGCGATGGCAGATGTCTTAAACAGTGGCACGCAAGAGGGAGCTGAGAAGTCACGGAGAAACGGTATATGATTAAAAACATGAAGCAATGAGCGTTCTGATTCAGCAAGATGAGACATCGACGCACTGAAACGTACTTCCTTCGTGAGCGTATCCAAAAGCGGAGGAGAGGTAACGGACTGTGCTGCTGTGCGATATTGTGAACAGTGATACTTGGTAGGCGGTGTACTTTTTGAATTGACCTGCAGGTGGAGACACACCCAAAGTAAAAAATCACAGCAAACAGGTTGAAGAGCCAAGCGTCTTGATTTCGCACATCCAACACACCTTTGAAAAAAACACTTGTCTGGATACCGGCGACTTTGACCCAATCAAATACTTGGCCCGGAGGAGAGCCCACTTGTTTGTACTGCACCACATATTCCTTCAGTTTGTTGGGGGGCTGTGAGGGGGGGTCCCACGACACAGTGAGGTTCTCTTCGTTCATCCTGAGGTAGACGGTCATTCCACTTTCATCCGTGCCTGAACAAGAGACAGAGGGTTTTGCAAGTTAGGACCTTTGCTGCCTTCACAGCTAAAATTCAACTGTGTTGGGTGTGCATCTGGGGTGGAGCTGGGTCTGTTCACATTGGAAAAGTTGAACCCAAACCATGCTATGAACTGGAAAATAAAAGTTATGCCCTTCAGCTATGGCACAGTAGAACGTAATCAGCACTGATGATCACATCTCCCCGTACGTGTGACAGCGGCTGCCATGTTGCATGCGGCGGAGGGGTCGCAGCAGCAGTCCTCCGAACAGAAGGTTGCATTGAGCAAGCCCAAATATTGTGCCACTCCCTAAGTTAGCATTGGCAAGCCTCACATTTCTATTACTAGCTACCAGTGCGACTTTTAGTATATTGTGAATAGGGACGTGAGTACAGTCCCTCACTCCACACTATCCTTAAGTCATAAAATAATAAGTCAACTTTATACCTGGTGTTGGCATCGTGAGAATAGAGGGAGTCGTGGCACCGCGGGAGTTGAAGGCCGATACGCTGACTGATGATACGTCCTTCAGGGAGGAGGTGAGGTAGCACCGCGTCTCGTCGCACCACAGTCGGCCTCCTGGCTCAGCCGCCGACACGTTCAGCCGCGTCCGTGTCAAATTTCTGTAGCGCAGCTCGACGTCATATCCCAGAATGACGCCACGTGCCTGAGATATTGGAAGCGTCTGACGGGGATACGGATGAGGAGAAGATGAGCGTGGGGTTTAATCCGTCGAAATGAAATTCTTGGATCAGAAGAACAGTTGCTGTGGGTAAGCGACTAAGCAGCCCTACCTTCCAGGTCAGAGCGCAGTCGAAGCTCGCAGAGGAAATTCCACAGTCCCTCCACATATCCAGCTCTCCAGCTGGGGCTGGGTGAAAGAGATGTGGTGTCAGAAAAGTATTTTCTAAACTGATAAGTTATCACGACTTGGACACACGCGGGGGACTCACCTCTCTCTGCACTCCTCATCCGATGGCTTGTGCTCCAGTCACTGATTAAGCTGCTGCTGCAGTTACAGCGGACCTGAAATTCATAGACTGTGCCAGGGAGGGGGCTTTCCAATGTGTAGGTGTGAAGGAATCCACTCTCGTGCTGTGTAGAAGACAATTAAAGGTGAAGAGGGTGTACGATTTGGTGACGTCTAGTGGTGAGGTTGCATGTCGCATCCCCTTACGCTTCCAAGCAGGAACCTATGGTAGCCCTCAGTGGTCCTCATGTAAATATAGATTAATGGGCTCATTTAAGGGACATGGGAAAAAATAAAACATTTACGTGATCGTGAGTTCATGAAAATGTTAGTGATAATTGATTTCTAATATTTTTAGAGGTGACAAAAATGACAGAAATCTCACACACTGCAACTTAAGTGACCGATTGTCCCTTTGCAGGCGAGTTACTCATTTCTACATTGGTTCAAAAAACGGGGAAGAGAAAATTAGCACTAAATAAAAGAGAGCACGAACCTCAAGCCAAACCCCGGTTCCCTCGGTCTTATGTCGGACTTCACACGTTCCCATGGAGAGACCCAGGTCACCACAGATGCCGTAGTGCCACTCGATCTCCAATGGCTCCTGCTGTCTCAGTGAGATGTCAGGAGGAGGCGGCTTTTCTGGAGTCAGTAGAAAACCTCATTATAAGTGTGACACATTGTACATTGAAATCCAACGGTCTCGAGGGCATGGTTTATTTTCATCGTCACCTCAATGGCCACATGTCAGTGTGCACGAATAACTGCCGACTCACTGATGTCTGCCGTGTTGAAGACGCTCTCCCGAGATGTGGCAGTGCCCTGCTCGTTCTTGACCTCGACCCAAACGCGAAGGTCTCCATCATTCAGGAAGTCTTTACGAGGGATAACGGCGCTCGACCTGTTCCAACTTGTCACGTTCCCCCGTCTGGGTGACGAGACCAAGCAGGGACCAAACAGAGGTCAGAGGGCTCCTTCCCGTGCAATCGGAATACAGTCATCAAACAATGTCAGAGGGCTTGGAGTCTTTACCCGCCGTTCGTTGGTTCCCAGTGCAACTTGTAGCGGGTGGGGATCTGAGGGTCCGGCCCTGGATCCCAGCTACAGCGGATGTTATCGCTGCACCTTCTCTTATCACATTCCCTGACGCAGCCAGGGTGTGATGGGGGAGTGGGTGGATCTACACAAAAAGACAAACTCACTTTACCTAAAAAACTAGTTTCAGGTGTTGGGTGTACAGGGTGTGGGATTGAGCGACATCTCGTAGTTGGATTGCATGTTCCATTTGTGTGCCCCTCGACCTTAGGGATATAAATGTAACGGCGATGCCAGCAAAGACAAACGTGAAGAGAGGAGGGAGCAAGCTAGAACACTGAACCTTGACAGACACACGTGCACCGGAGGAAAAAGGTAAAAAAACGAACAAAAAAAAAAAAAATCACGAGTACCTTTTCTTACAAATCTGTCACATTTCCTGTATGTCTGCACTCGTGTCTGTGGTGCTGCGTATATGCATCATGCAGCAGGGAAGAGCACCGCCTGTGGCACCAACAGGAAATGAGCTTTTTCTCAGACGTCTTTTATCACCACTTCCTCTCCCGCGATGTAACTTCAATAACACAATCAGAGTCGTGATGTGCACAAAAAACACTCTGCGCAGCAAATGTGAGGAATATCGATGACACTTTGAGCCCCTGGTGACAGATGTGGAACTCTTCTTATGTTGACGTGAACAAGCGTTTGTTGCTCGCCCACGTGCACAACAACACGACGACAACACAGACCATCACAAAAGCACTCGTTCACTGTGTATGAGATGATGATTGACACACAGGGTTGAGTGTGTAGGATAGACAGGTAATCCTCTTCTATACATTATTTAGATAACAACACAGACAGTGGTGGTTGAAGTAGTATCGATCGATAGTATCGTGGCATTAATAATAATAAAAAAAACAAATGATGACAATATAACAAGCACTGAGACTGCTACTAATTATGATTGTTATCATTTTACAAATTTGAAGAAAGACACATCTAAAACATACATTTAGAGAGACAGAGACAGACAGACAGACAGACAGACAGACAGGCAGACAGACAGGCAGAGACTACCTGATGCAGCAAAACCCACAGTGGCCAACAAGATGGACATGATCCATCTTCTCTGGAGTGTGGCCATCACATTGGGATCCAGGCTTGTAGTGTCTGTGCAGAAGACACAAACACAGCTGATCAGGTTCATGAGGGAGAGAATGCGTGCAGCCAACACATGTTGACATGAACTGTAGCAGCTACACCTGATCCAGGACATACTACACCCTTCCACTTGTTATCACATGGATTTAAACACTGTTCAGACAAGTGACACCTGAGCATAGCATTTAGAATATAATGTGGTACAATAGTGAAAACAGTCCGTGTGACAGGAAACTTTGAAAAGTTGGATCCTACTTGTTTTTTTGTTTTTTTTTCTCACACTACATCACGTTGCTTTGTTGTGAAGTGTTAGCTAACGAGTGTTAGCCGTTAGCAGTGGGTTATTTACCTCGCTGTGAGACACCCTGGGTTTCCGCTCGGTCATTCTGGGGCGATTTTTAATGAACAGGGACACGACACACGTTAATCCGTTAATCCAAGAGTCTGGGGTCGGGTACAGTGAGAGACGTCCAACGTCGTTGGTCGGAAAGCCGCGCCCATTTCAGGAAGTCTCGATGACGTCAGAACCGCACGTGACAGCCCGGCACGTACCATTTCTTTCTCCTTTAAAAAAAAAAAAAATTCTGTGAATGTTTTAATTCATTGGATATTCAATTGTGTCGACTTATTTTAGTATTTATTTTTTAAGAGTTTCATATATTTATTTACACATACACACTCAACGTGTTATAATGAATATTGTATCATTGTATAACTACAAAACTAGAGATGAGATAGGTACAACCCATTATTTACACCTGTTCTTTTGATATGGATCCCAGCATTTTGTGCTAAAGGAAGCAAAAGCAAGACACTCACATTCTGCTTTGAATTTACAAACAAGAGGAGACTTTATTCGACGTCTTTACGCTTCAGTCATCAAAGGATTTCTAACAAAGAACTCTATTCCCTTGTTTGTTTACAGAAAACAGAAATAGAAACAAATACATCAAAAATATATAAACATTCTGAGCACATGACAGCCCTTTTTACAACTTCAGAGACACCAGCACGGAGGGTACATTTATTAGGTTGTAAAATAACGAAACTGATTGTTTGGGTATTCCTGTGTGTTATGTACAATATGCAACACTGTGGTTCCACTGGCACAGGGACGCCGTCTCAGCACAGGGAGCTGATCTCGCTCTTGCTGCAGCCCCACTTGCAGCAGGCGTTGGACAGACCCACCACCACGTCCCGGCCCTTGCGGTCAGCCTTGCGCAAGGCCTCCAAGATCTCCTCGGTGATGAAGGAGCGCGCGGGCCTGCTGAAGGCGTCCTCCTGGCTGTCTCTGGCTGTGAGTCTTAGGTCTCTGTTCCTCTGGAGAAGACCCTCCAGCGAGTTGTGAGTCAGGACTTCGGAGGACTCATCCTGACGGGAGCTAAACGGGTCCTCGGGGTCGTCTGCAGTGGAGGTTAACAGGGGTGTTGTATCAATGCAGAGGTCAAGGTACACACATCCGATGAACTCGACCGTGCAAAATGTTATTGTTGTTGACACGATCGCTGCTTTTGTGGTGGAGATAGGGGGAATTGACAGTGATATTGGGAAAGGGAAGAGGAGGCATATCATATTGGGACATCACAGCCCTTTGGTGAAGTCACCAAAGTGAACCATCAACAAATAAGATCAATTTCAAAGTCTCACCTGAGCTCCGGAGTGACCGTTTCCATCGCGAGCCCCCACAAGTGAAGATGACAGCCCGGATGAACTCGCGGCCGCAGAGCTTCACCCCGTACGATGGGTCCTCTATGGGATGAACCCCTGCCACCAACAGACACACGGCCAGAGCCACAGCTTTCCACATACTAGTATCCCAAGGAATCAGTCGAAAGTGACAGAGGATGGACGATCCGCTTCCAGCAGCGCTTTGCTTTCTGCCTCCCTGTTGGCAAGAGTTGTGGCTCTCTGGGTGACCCAGGCGTGGTTTATAAAGGGGTTCGGAGCCCTGAAAAGGGAGATACACATCACGCGTACACGCTCTCATGCAGGCCTCCTCTGAGAGAGAAGCCGATTTGAAAAACAGATACTGTTGGTGACCTTTATGGTGACAAAACGCAGACCAAAGGTGGCATAATTAACGAGTGAACCAGCGGCCTCTATGATATAATACTGTTTCAGCATTTGAAACACCCTTTGTTGTCCCTTAAAGATATAATGACTTCATCAGGCTCAACTTATACTAAATATGTCAAACAGTACAATGCTGGGTCATGTTGTGACAATGGATATGGAAAACATTTTGTGTTCACAAATGTCAAACAGAAGCTAATGACGTGATACAAGGCCACATGATGGGCTAAGACAGTCGTCATGCAGACCAATTGCGCTCTATCTAGATTATCTGCATTTGCATAAATATAAAAGCATAATGTGGTGCTACATAAGACAATACAAAACCGGTCCCAACTCGTATATGTAGATTGTTGTGAGAAATGTATTGACACTTTTCAAGCAAAGTCAAAGTCAAACAAAAATATTTTTGATGAAAAAATCATATATTGGCAAAATTAAGCACATTTTAAATTGGAATTTACTCCCCTAAAACAAGTGAATGAACGACTATTATAGAATAGAATAGAATTGTATTCCCTCTATGTATACATACATATATATATATATATATATGTACATACATACAGTATAAATATACATACATACATACATACATACATACTATATATATATATATACATATATATATATCTTGAATCAAAATATTATTTAAATCATTAATTGTATATATCTATTGCCATTCTCATCCTACACATGATGAGTATGACTAGTGTGACTTGCATAATTTTACCTTTCTGTTGGAAATTGCTTATTCTGTCATCTCTTTTCTGGAAGGTGAACCGAGAGAGGAGCAGTGACATTTTAAAAGTCAGATAACATAGAAGTCTTACTGTGAGTCAGACTAAAATAAAACACATTTTTATCGGTGGATCCACACGGCCAAAGGTTGCTCATTTTGGAAACTACAATGGGGATGACGAATTTGTAATTAATGTGACGATAACGTGCAAAACAAAATGGCATTTTAGGAAGGTGTTTCTCTTTGACACTCATTAACGCAGCGTCATAGAGGTGACTTATGGTGGTCTTGGGGGGCAATATCAAAATGCTAGGGGTGATGTGTGTGTAATATATGCACAATGTACACTAATTTGCACAGCAAAATCATATATTATCAACTTAAGAATTCGGTAATTTCTGATGATTTGCCTTTGTGCATCGTTGGCTAGTAACTGGTCATGATAGAATAGAGACATTTGCAACAGAGCCAGTTGTATAGTATACCAAATTTGTATCATTGGAATAAAATGATATGGATGGGTGTGGCTCGGGAGGTGGAGCGGGTCGTCCACTAACCAGAGGGTTAGTGGTTCAACCCAAGTCTCTCCCATTGGGAGTGCCTGCCGACTACCTCTACTCTGCATTTGCATATCTATTGGCAGAAATGGAAAATGAAATCATGACACTGATGTTTTGCATGAGTTTGCAATCACCTGTATGTATGTTTTTTTTTTTATTCACCTAAAATGAGCAATTTACTGTGCGAGCTGTCTCCCCGGGAACCATCAGTTTTTACAGGGGCCCAGAATGGACAAACTAAATCCATTTAATGGTAACTTAAGCTTACCATTGGCTCTCTGTGAAGGGTATTCAGCTGCAATATCCAACTTTGCCACTAGATGTCTCAGAATCCTACACATCATACATTTATACAAACAGGCTGAGTAAAATCAACAGTTATCTTTGTGTTTTAGAAAGTGCTGCACCCAATAGGTTTTGATAGATTTCACCACTATTATTCAAACCACACAAACTGCAAATTGTGTTACCATGACAATACATAGACGTAGATGTATTTATTTCCACGGGTGTATCATCCACCTCAATCATCTTGCGTCCATGACAGGAATTTTCCACAAATGGGCGTGGCGTGCTTTGTAGTAAAAAAAATGCTGCTCCTGTGACTTTAAGACAATTTGACAGCTCTCAGCCAATCACAGCAGGGACGGGGGAGGGAAGGGAGCGGGTGGGTAGCAACAGTTGCCCTGGTGAGGACGAAGCGCCATAGCCACGGTAGCCCTGGCGACAAGAGCCCAGCAACGAGAATCAACAACAACAACAACTGAATCGCCATAAAAATAAAAGAAGATATTTTACAGGTGGGAAATACATACACGTGGAGCCAGAGGTGACGCTCTTAACATACAATGGATATTTTCTTTATATTCGTTAATGATTCGGCTGGATTGTGCCGGTGCTTTTCCCCCTTGTTGTTCCAGTAGCCATAACAGGCATCTGCCTACCTAGTGTTAGCCGAGGTTAGCCTGCGAGCTAGCTGCGGTATTGATAGCGGGTCGGGTCCGTTTCTCGCAGAGGGGTAGTTTGTGGCCGCTTTTCATTCGAGTGACAGCGTATTGTGTCTGCCATGACGACGCGGCCACAGATGCATACTCAAGCAGGCCGTTGTTATGGCGATGTCAAAAGCATAAGGTACAAAATGGCGGTTGTTGTAGAGACGAGCTAGCTTGCCGCTCGTGTTGCCTTGCTAGCGTCGGTGCTGTCACGACAGACGCGCTCGCGTCTCGCTGCCGCTCGTGGTTACAGATTGGCAGCGGTGGCGACGGGATTTAACGTGTGGTGCTTGTCGGTAATGTCCGCCTTCGCCCCCCGAGTGCCCGAGTCAGTACCAAAACCCAAATCACTCGGTGCATCACGTCTGCTGCCCGACAGGGAGGCCAGTTTGGGGCAGTCGAGTTCAAAGTGTCACCCCTCAGACAGGTTTTTTTTTTTTTTGGGGGGGGGGGGGGGAGGGTAGTGTAGAGATACCCTCCATAAGGGAAAGTTGAGAGAGCTGGGGCAGATGGCAGACGTTCATGTCACCAGAGGCGTGGCGAAGAATGCTTTTAATTTCACTTGCCTCGCCACGTGAGCAGCTTCTCGTTAAAGGTGCACTGTGCAGAATATAGTGACATCCACTGGTGGAGTTGCTTGCTGCAGCTGGGTGTCACCCTCCCCTTCCAAGCATGGGGAGGCTCCATTGTTGCTTTCAGGTGGACATACGGAGGACTCATTAGAATCTTCATTGTCAACGTCATGCTGACGCTTTATCCAGAATGTCAGTGCAACTGTCTTATATCTTATTTCTCCCTATATAAATATTGCCAATTTCACACTGCGCCTTTGAGGTATTCACATTATGGGTGTACACGTTAATCGCACGCGATTGTGCATAACAGCAAAATACAAAAACACAACACTGAATCACCAGAGCAATGCTGTGTGGTTCAGGGTTTTCCCCTCTGACTTGGCTGCATGGGAAAGTCTATAGGTTTTGTGTGATCACATTTCAGGTAATGAGACACTGAAATGCTTGTTCCCATCATTGCTCCTCCCCCACAGTCTAGCTGCACCACCAACAGGTCCAGAAACAGTCCTTTCACTCCTTCATCTGCACGGAGGCAACACATGAGAAAGTAGAAGTACCTTATAATCTCCCACAGTTACCTTTGAGCAGATGCTTGCATCTTTATATCATATAATGTCGTCTAGTATAATATAAATTCACCATTCATTTGATTTTTTTTTTTCCTCCTAGGGTGATTGCCAGTTCTCGTAATGGCCACCTCAGGCTACGTAGGTGACATCCAGCCGGCAGCCCAACCCCAGACGACTGTTGTCACCATCACCCCGGGGCAACCCGATGCCGCCTCCACGCCTGTATCCGCCCCTCAGTTCCTGGCCGAGATTCAGACGACTGTGGCCACACCCACTGTTGTCACACCCACGGGCCAAACTTCACCCACTGAGCAAGCAACGTCCATCATCACCCAGAAACCCGCAGCTGGTAGTCAAGCTCAGCCCACGGCTCAGGCCCAGCCTGCTCAGACTCAGTATGTGACTGCGGAAATCCAAGGCTCCCCCTCGCAGACTGGAACGGCTCAAAGCACTCCTCAGTACATCGTTGTCACAGTCACAGGTAAACTCTGAACACAGCGCACCGCACATTAACCATCGCGGATACACATGCATAAGAGTTTGATGTAAACGATCCGTCACGTGTTTTGATGTTTCAGTGTTCATTCAAAGTCATCTTGAAATCTCTCCCCTTCAGAGGGCTCCCTCCACTCAAGTGACAGTGTGTCGGACTCCAGTCCTCCTCCAGCTGTGATTCAGACCGGAGTTCCCACACAGGTCGTTCAGCAGGTGCAGGCGGCACAACAGGTCAACTACGCTCGCACAAACAACCAGACAAGCACGGCATGAAATAAATGTTTCCTTGATTCTGAAATCTAGATTGTGTCTTTATCTCTGCAGAGGTCTGTGGTGCAGGCCACTGCTCAGATAACCAAGACTGAACCAGGGACCCAGCTCAGCGTCACCAGTCTGCAACCTGTTCATATCACCCAGGAGGTAAAACACACACACACACACACACACACACATCATCTAACAATCATTTGTCTTACTGTCATTGACACACACCCAGGTTATGGCAGCTTATAGCAGCGATTGTGATCACATGTGACCCGAATGGCCTGTGCACATTTTGGTCGTCTAATCACATCTGTGGTTAAACCTGCCTCTTTCAACTTCTAGCTCCCCACTATTGCAGCTTTAGTCAGGGTGAAAGATCAGCCAGAGCGCCTGGCCAGGAAATACTGTGGCACGGCCTTCGTCAACTCCTTGGATCTCCGTGTGTGTTACAGCAGAGTGGTAAAGCAAGAGGTTAGAATGGGAATTGTCCAAACAGCTCCGGGACACAAAGCACTGTGTTGTTATTGTTTTTGAGGGCACGGAGAATAACAAGGGAACTTAGACAGAGAGTGTGTGTAGGACAATGATGTAAATTCTGCAAGGACCTCCCCTTTGTTGATGCAGGTAATATGGTCCAGAAGTGATGTATCTTGACCTCTGTGTGTGTGTGTGTGTGTGTGTGTGTGTGTGTGTGTGTTTCTCCTTCTCAGGTTCAGCAGCTCACAACAGTGCCAGTCCAACATGTTTACACCAATCAAGTGCAGTATGTGGAAGGAGGAGACACCAACTACACCACCAGCACCATGTTAGAATAAATCATTCTCCAAGTCATTCTCCAGCATATCTTGAGACGGAGGTATTCTTTATTTTCTAACACATGTCCCTGTCTTTGATCTAGTCGCTCCAGCGCCTTCCCTTACACTGACACGCCCCTGTACACCCAGACCACTGCTACACAGTATTACGAAGGTCAGCCAACATCGGGCTCCCAGGCCTCGACCCCTGGCACTCCCCTGACCGTCTCGGTAACGACTGGCACGGCGGGGCAGGTGTCCATGTTTGTGGCCCAGCCCACCAGTGCAGCAGGGGGAGGAGCCACTGTGGTGACCACGGGGGGAACCGCCAACGGGGCAGGGGATGGGGCAGGCACCAATGGTGGCACAACGGGCAGCTATGTGATCCAGGGGGGTTACATGCTGGGCAGCAGCAGCGGAGGGGCAGCCGGCAACAGCCAGAGCTACTCACACACCGCCCGCGCCTCCCCAGCCACCGTGAGTATTACAGAGGGCGAGGAGAGTAGCGTGCCGTCGGCAGACAAGAAGGTATGCAGAGGCGCCAAGCGCGGGAATTTCCTCTCGTTTTTGTTCTCATCCACGCGACCTTTTTGGTGGCGCACACCGACATGGCATCGTAGAGTTTTGTCAAGTGGAAAACACAATTAAAAATGTGGAGATCCGCATCTGGATCAGAAATTGCAAATGACGAGTGATTTGACGGTGGTAAACTGTAACGGATCGCAAGAACACGTCCTCTTGTAGCACAGAGAATTTTTAACTGTGATTTCCTCCTCGTAGAAAACCAAACCCATGCCCTCATCATTTTCACATCATCAGTGTGCATGCCAAGGAGGGCATTGTCTCTTTGCCTGGAATGCCCCGACATTATATCGTTCATCTCAAATTCATCGTATGGAACCCCATGAGGCAACAGTCAACAACTTATGTTTTGGCAAACATCCCATCAGTATTCCAGGTCATGTATCCATTGCATACCCAAGTTGTATGCCACGGCACGCAAACAAATGTACCCGTGTTTTCATTCATGAATGATCAACAAGAAGTTTTGCAAGTGTTTGCGGAATCGACCGATTTGAAAATAGCGTATGCATGCACCGCGTATTGAGCGGAGATTTGTTTGCGAATATGCACGCGTACGTACGTGTGTGTGCACGCCAAGTACGTTGTTGTGCGCCCTCTCAGATATTAGCTTTGCTAACTGCACCAGCTATTTCTCTTTCATCTCTCTGCCTGTGTGTCAGGTACAGTGGTTGCTGGACAATTATGAGACAGCTGAAGGAGTGAGTCTGCCGCGCTCCACGCTCTACTGCCACTACCTGCTGCACTGTCAGGAGCAGAAACTAGAGCCGGTCAACGCCGCCTCTTTTGGGAAACTCATTCGATCCGTGTTCATGGGGCTGCGCACACGTCGCCTCGGCACTCGGTAAGGTGACAACATGACACGTGTTGTTAGAACTTGATATTGTTGTAGTGCAGGGACCCCGGTCCATCCGGTAAAAGCTGCCTTGTGATGCATGGGGCCTTGGTTGTACTTCCACATTGTGAGGCCCGTAGTGCAGACACACTCGGGTTTTGTTGGCCCCAGATATTGGGAATAGAAAACGTTTGCATTTTCAACCTGGAAAACTGAAAGAATTCAAATGAGGTATTTTGAAAATATTTGTACTATGTAGCTGATGACCCTAAAAAAATGATCTGCGGATTCAGATTTTTGTCAGTGTTAGCTCTGGGGATTTTTTTTGGGGGGGGGGGGGGGGCGACCGCGCACAGCACCACAAAACTGTCACAGAAGGTGCAGTACCACCGTTTGGCCACTATGTCCTTTTGTTTCAAAATTCAAAAGGTTTTCCCTTTCATGTGCAAGTTCCTCTGGTGATAAAAAATGTTAACATCTTACCAATGTGAGTGAACGTCTGTTCCTGACAGGGGAAATTCAAAATACCACTACTATGGGCTGAGGATCAAGGCGGGATCATCTCTCCTCCGTCTGATGGAAGACCAGCAACATCTGGCCATGAGGCAGCAGCCGTTCTCACAGAAGCAGAGGTACACGCATAGATTGTCACATCTCTTTACTTTAACACGCCTCCTACTCGTGTAGATGTGATTGTTTTATCAGTGCTGCCCCGTGGGCACAATTCGATGTTTCCATCAGGTTGAAGCCTGTGCACAAAGTGGAGGGAATGACAAACGGCACCGCTGCCGGAGCGGGACAGCAGCAGCAGCAGCAGCAAGGGTCGGGGCAAGTGGACATCAGCACCCAGGTTCAGCAGTACCAGCAGTTCTTAGGTGTGTTCAGTGTGTGAGTGTCTGACTGAAAAGGAGTTTGAATGGAGTTGAATAAGAAAGTTTACCATTGAAAGTTCGATACCTTTCATCGTGGCGATTCAGACACAGCTGTATTTCCTCTTGGTCCATTAGAGGTAATACTATGTGCACTGTGCATTAAAGGTCCAGTCTTCCTGTTTCCTGTGTTTCCAGATGCATCCAGAGCTCTGCCAGAGTTCCCGGACATTGACCTTCAGGGGAAATCTCTGCCGGAGGGCATTGAACTGGAGCACATAAAGAGCTTTCAGCTGCTGTACAGGGAACACTGTGAGGTAACCGGTTCACTCACTCAATGTTTATGCGGTTGGCTCTTATACGTTTCCAATGGGATCACTGGAGGATCGGATTGTATTCGAAATCAATCAAATGTGAACAGTCTGGGGTAGGACTTTGTATACGATCATTTTGCTTGTCCTTTCAGGCAATACTGGACGTGATGGTCAACCTGCAGTTCACTTTGGTGGAGACGCTGTGGAAGACCTTCTGGAGATTCAGTCAGAGCCAGGCGGGTGACGCCACGCTGGCTGTGTGAGTGGCTGAATATTCGTATAAGGCAAACATTTAGAATTCAGTTCGAAGGAGCGGCGCTGTTTTCAAATAAACGGCGTTTGTCTTTGCAGGCACGATGAGTCAGAGAAGCGTCTTCCTAAGTCCTGCCTGGTGTTGCTGTGCAAGTACGACCCAGTGCTGCGATGGAGCCGTGACTGTGACAACAGCCTGTACCAGGGCCTGGTGGAGATCCTCATCCCTGATGTCCTCAGGCCCATCCCCAGTAAGGCTCGAATGTGAAATGACGAGATAAGACACGATGTTGTCGTTTGCCCATTCTCTGCTCCCTCCCGTTCTCAGGTGCCTTAACTCAAGCCATCCGTAACTTTGCCAAGAGCCTGGAGAGCTGGCTGACCAACGCCATGATGAACATCCCAGAGGAGATGGTTCGCATTAAGGTGAGCTCCCCTACTTGTCAGCTTCACATGGGCAGGGAGAGGGGGGGGGGGCGGGGGGGGGGGGGGGGGGGGGGGGGGGGGGGGGCTGGCAATGTTTTGAAGCCATGAAGCAAGCTTCTTTTTGACTGATACTAAAATATGATCAAAGGATTCTCGATTGTTTACGTTTTACGACACAAACTGGTATGCGGTGTTATTTGCAAAAATGTGTTTCAAGGTTGTTTTTTTTCTGTGAAATCAGATGATGACCTCATTTCCCTCCTTGTGGTTTCACAGGTAACTTCAGCCAATGCTTTTGCCCAGACGCTGCGTCGCTACACCAGTCTGAACCACCTGGCCCAAGCCGCCCGCGCCGTCCTGCAGAACACAGCGCAGATCAACCAGATGCTCTCTGACCTCAACCGCGTCGACTTTGCCAACGTCCAGGTTCGGCTCAGCGTCCGCTTGCATGAAGTTCACTTGTCTGTGGTTGAGGGGCATTGTACTGCAGCGTGCGGTTTTAATGTCTCAGTCACTCAGCCACTGTGACGGCAGCTGCAACTTCCCTTTTCAGGAAATGTGAAACAAACACCCGGCGGCGTTTCTCAGAAACTCTTTTTCCTCGCCTTTCAGGAACCCGAGCCGCTCGCTCGTTAATCTTTTGTAGCTGCGCTTTGCTGCCAGCCCTGCTTTGAAGTGAGGCCTGTGTACATATTTAGTCATGCCACCAACCCTTAACTTATGGCTCCCTGCACATCCAGAGCAAGTCTGAAAAGGCATGTAATTCATCAGTTAAAACTAGGCCTTGGATTTGTATTGAAATGTCGATACGCTCAAAGTAATGAATGTTGAGTTTTTGAAAGAATTCCATTCACACTTATGTCGCTCGCTATGGATGAAAGCCAAATGAGCTTGTCGCTGATGCCGGCCTCTCGCTGACACTTTGTGCTGGTCTGTGTGCGCTGCGCAGGAGCAGGCTTCATGGGTGTGCCGATGCGAAGACCGCGTGGTCCAGCGACTGGAGCAGGACTTCAAGCTGACGCTCCAGCAGCAGAACTCCCTGGAGCAGTGGGCGGCGTGGCTGGACGGCGTGGTCTCTCAGGTCCTCAAGCCGTACCAGCACAGCGCCGCCTTCCCGAAGGCTGCCAAGCTCTTTCTGCTCAAGTGGTCCTTCTACAGGTGCGGAGCAGTGTCCTCTCGTCGCTCCACACACGACCTTCGATTCAGCAAAGCCACAGATCGTTGTTTATCCTAAGATAAGTCTCATGAAATCCTGAATAGACAAAAATCGACAAAACGGGCACAATGAAGACACCTCAGTGGGCTCTAAGAAATAGTATTTCTTTCTTGCATATTCTGTATCAATTTGAAATCCATCCAATTCGGGGGGGGGGGAAACATTTCCTATCCATAGACGGTAAAAACCAGGTCCCGGTTACAAACGAGAACAGTTGTAAGGTGAACAAGAGGCCGAGATGGAACATTGTGACACGTGACTCGGTCTTTACTTTCTAAACTTGGTCAGAGTGAAACGCAGAGAAGTTACTTCTTGTTTGTGGTGAGAGAGAAACTCGAGGTGCTTCTGGGTTCCATGTAAAACAGCTTCTGCATTCCATGCCCTCCAGCTCCATGGTCATCAGGGACTTGACCCTGCGGAGTGCAGCCAGTTTTGGTTCCTTTCACCTGATCCGCCTGCTCTACGACGAGTACATGTACTACCTGATAGAACACAGAGTGGCCCAGGCCAAGGGAGAGACCCCTATTGCTGTCATGGGAGAGGTACCGTCATACACACACACACACACACGCATAAACCATGTTCACCCCACTGACTAATTCCCTTCCCGATTTTAGTTTGCCAGTCTAGGGCGGGGCCTAAACCAGCTGGACCCCGACAAAGGTAACTCTGCCCCACATCTTAATTACCTCCATGTGCCAAGCATTGTCTGTGACCTTTCCCCTTGTCTGCTCCAGAAGAGGAAGAGGAAGAGGAGGAGGAGAGCGATGACGAAGGTCCGGAACTGTCCCTCCCCTCGGACGCCGTCGTGCTCGGAGACGAGTCTCTGGAGCCGCCTGCTAAACTGGCCAGAACTGACCAGAGAGTCCTGTTCACCACCGGATCCGTTGACAACTAACCACAGAGCAGCAACGCTGCTCGCTCTACATGGGTTGATTACACTGATCACACACACACACACACACACACACGCGCGCAGACTCCTAGATGTACAAAGAATATTAATTTATACACTTGAAACATGTATATAGATCTTGTAAATGTGTGTGCACACTCTTGCTGCATACTGTAACTGTCCCACTTGTGTACATGCAAATACATATGTACAAACACACGCACGCACACACACACACAAACACACACACACACACACACAAACACCCCACACTCTGTAGCTGCTGCTGCTGCTGCTGCTGCTGCTGCCGGAATGACGAAAGAGATTGGCGTTACGGTTGGTGGATGTGAACTCGATTCTCAAAACAACAAGGCATTTCAATCCTCAGTCATGTGACTGTGTAGAAATCAACTTAAAGGTATAGTGTGCAGGATTTGTAGCATGGTTCCTTTTTTCACCCCAGGAGGATTTGGTGTGTCTGTGGTGTAAGACTGCAGGGGGGCGGGGGGGGGGGGGGGGCCTGTGTACTATACCTTTAAATCCAGGCATGTTGGGTTTTCTATTAAACTGCTCCTCATCTTGCAACTTGTAGCCTGGCTTAGAATCATGTGATCACTCTGGATCCTCCTGAAACCGTCACTGCCGAATCAAAGTGATCGTTGTGATACTGTGATGTGTGTGTGTGTGTGTGTGTGGATGTGTATATAAAGGTAAATACTAAAGGGAGTGGGGGTGGGGCCTTTTATACCCAGTGGTTGTTTTTAAATTCATCCAGAAGACAGTTGGGAATTTGGGTAGGTTTATGGTCAGTGTGTGTGTGTGTGTGTGTGTATATTAGTTTTCTGTCTGTCTGAACTTTACGTCACTATGATGCAGTGTGTGTGTGTGTGTGTCTGCTTGCTGGTTGTGCGACTGTGAGTCATGCCAAGTGTCGAGTGCTTTTCCTCTGTAGATATTTTCTAATGCTCCTGATTTGTAGATTCTCACTTTGATTTCATTCACCTGCTAAGAAAACATGGTGGTGTTCTCGGAGTGCCTGCCACAGCTGCTACACACACACACTCACACACACACACACGCACACACTTGTACAGATAAGATTTCTGTGGCTGTGGATTCGGAGCTCTCATCAGTTGCTGCAAAAAAAAATCCTTGAACCTCTAGTTGTGTGAGCGAGGAGCTGCACGTCTCATATATATTTCAAGTGCTTCATTCCTCTTCATCCAGTCACTTTCTTCTGTTGCCTCGTTTTTCTTCGACATATCGTTTTGCCTTATTTTCGATCGTTGTTGTTTTTGTCTCCACGTGTGTGCCAAACCTGTTGACTTTCATCCCAGCCTTTTTTCTCTCTCTATGTTTTAAAAAAGGAGGACTGTGCCTGAGTAAGAACGGTGATGTACTTATATTCTACTGTATATTTATCCGCTATTTTGAATTTGGTTGTCACTAAGTGAACCTCTCGTGCCGTGTATGGTGCCGTGTCGTCACACATTGTAACCAGCCTCTGTGTGCATTATATTGATTTGTGGTTGTGCATTCGGTTATTGTTGCGATCTCATGCCCTCATGACTTTTCCACTAACACTGCCTCTTTGCACACGTTGTCTTTGAAGCTCAGAGAGACTTCATTCCATTGTTGTTTTTTTTTAAGTTTTAATTTCTGGTGCAGGTGTCAGGGTTCTCATACGTCTGTGTGGTTCGGAGAACTTGGCCAAATCTGGTTGCTCTTCCTGCACAGGCCTCCACCGAGGCCCTTCTCCCTCGCCCCCCCCCCCCTCCCTCTCTTTCTTTGTTTTGCCTCAGACATCCATCTTATTATCACATCGTTCATTGCGATTGGTTGTTGTGAACATGTCATTTTCCTGATTTTGACAACGTCTTTAAATACCAGCACGTCATCCTCACACTGATGTTACCACAGCAGAGTGCATATCACTCCCCAGTCAACAAGCCTATAGAATGGCCATTGTTTACCCAGTGAGAGTCATTTCTTTTTATAGTTTCTCGTTTCTTACGTATGTACAAAACAAATTGACAAAAAAGGCAAAAAAAATAAAAGATGTTCAGTGGCAGTGTTTTATGAATTTGGTCTGCTCTAAGTATGACTGTGCCTTTGGAGGTGGTAGAATGCAATTCAGATGTTTTTAATTTTAAAGATATAAATTAAAAAGAATTTTTAAAATTGCTTCCGGTGTCGCTTTTCACTTCTCACGGTCCTGATCTGTGTTTACATCGACGAGTGGAAGACTTCCTCTCTCTCTCTCTCGCTCTCTCATTCACACGCTCAAAGTGAGAGACGAACAGACACCACATAATGTTTCAGTCTGCTGTATGGAAAAAGACTGACTGTGCTTTCTGTTTCGACAAATTGATACATTGAAAATACTTGATACTGCAAACGAATGTAGTTCACGTCACCACAGATTTTTTTTCTCCACATTTTGAAAATGAATTCCAACAGACAATCTGCTGAAATACATGCATCTTGTTTCACACACAAAACACATCATTGGAATAAAAACTCATTCACTTTTCACAGAATTTATTTTATTTTACTTGGCCAATGAAAACTGCTCTCATAGTTTTTATTCTAAGCAGCATATAAAAGTCTTACATCCAACTTAAAGCCCAAAGCTGCAGTAACACAGGGTGACCACAGATGTCACTAACCACAATAATGGAGCCTGTGCCCACAGAGACATCATCAGTGACACCTGTGTTCGCCTGCATGCAAAAACAGCTGCCACGGAAAACACATCATTTTACGATGAAATGAAACTGAGCACAAACATGTCATTGTGTGATTCCTCTTAAGTGTCACCCCTGGCAACAACAGACCATAATAATGCATCTATAAAAGAACACAAAAAAAGGTCATACACATTTTAAAGTCCATGTGTCCCATTTTATTTCACAGAATTGCTGCTGGTGCTCACATATTTACAATATCAACACTGCTGCCACAAGGTGGCGCTCAGAGTAACATCTCCGACAGTCCAGTCCAGCAGCGGTCCAGCTATTGCTCTGTACACATGTAACTTATCTTGATATCTGACACATTAGAAGACTGAGAAAATTAGGATCACTGCTTATTGTCATAGGCAAAGTGTTCCCATTGTTTACCAGCAGGGGGCAACAGAGCAGGGAATACTCAAAAGAAGTGCTCTACATGGAAAACACATACATGAAGGCCCCCCATGAGTTGATGATGGCTTTCCAGGTACATCGTGTAGTGACATCTAGAGGTGAAGTGGCATGTTGCAGCTGATCACAATGTTTACACACCGGCCCTTTAATTCCTTCGACCTGTGACATAAAGGATTTAATCCAGCAGTTTTTAAAGTGAAGCCTCTTGATAAGATCTTTTAAATCCAGTGGTGGCAGATTTACGTCATCCTGCTTTCTATTCCTCCACTGGCCTCACTTCAGGTCCCTCATTTCACCAGTAGGGGGCAGAGTGACCACCTGAGAAATGAATGTTGACTTCCATTCTGACTCAGTGTGACTTCACAGTAGAAAAAAAGAAATTGCACAAAGAGACATGGACGTTCCAAGGCGTCTTATCAATTATAATAATATTTATAAATGCGCGTAGAGTCTTTAAGAGACTGTTGCCCCCGCGACCCGGATCCAGATGAGCGGAAGAAGGTGAGATGATATGAGTCTGTGAGAGGCTCTGTGTACCTGTCGTGATCGTATCCCTCCCGACAGGAGCAAAAACATAGAGTTAAGAAAAGGTCTTCTGAGCGATGCACGGAGGAGTGGTGAGGATTCCACTTCCACTCAGGACAAATCCAAAAACATGAAAATAAAACTTAACAGCATAGCCCAGAGTTCAGGGTTGTCCTCTTCGTCCAACTCTTTTGAACTCTCCCCTGGATGAGACTTTGCACTGTGAACTCTCACTGTGTCTAAACAACAGATAAAACACACACACACACACACACACACACACACACACACACATCAGCCTCTGAATACCACTAGGATTCAAACTTAGCTCCAGCCTCGACACCCACCTGTCCTTGCTGAGGAGGAGCTGGCTGCCCAGGAGCCTGGCCTGTCTGACCGTAGTACGCCGCCTGGTGTCTGTAGTACTCCGCCCAGGCGGCGCTATAGTCCGGCTGACCTCCTGCGGTGGATGCCGCGCCCCCCGCTGCTCCCGGGACTGCAGCCGCGGACCCGGGGCCAGAGCCGCCTGCCTGGGCTGGAGGCGACAAAGAAATCAGACATGAACCAAATCACCAGCGTTTTCACGGCGTATGTAACTATAGTTCGCGTGGATTGTAAAAGTATTTATAGTGAACGTTTATCAGTCGTATCTATTGGCTCCAACTCCAACAGTCTCACCCATCTTCTTGTAGTACTCCTCCCACGCTTTGGTGTAATCAGGCTGGCTCGCTGGCGTCTGCGCAGGCTGGGTCGGGTCAGCCGACGCTTGGGCGCCTCCCGGTGGGTTTGCGGGGTACTGGGTCGGCACAGCCCCCGGAGGCTGCGGGTAGTATTGGGCATAGTAGGCCGCCCAGGCTGCATTAGGATCGTTGGCTGCTGCCTTGCCTAGAAAAGATGCAGGGTGCAGGGGGTGAGGGGGGTCCTCATAGGGTGAGGGTGAGCCCCTGCTACTGGCCTGGAGACCGGGCTTGGAGACCAGGGGGAGAACAGAGACAGGGTTAGCCAGAGAGCTTTGACACACACTGTCACAACAGAGCACTTGTACTTTCCAGGATTTTTATCAATAAAAGATGTCATTACTCCACAAAAGGCACGAGGAGGGGTGCGGTGAATAATGTGCAGAGGTAAACGCGAATCCCGGGAGACACGGTGAATTCAAACGGGACTCACTGGGCTCAGGTGGTGCCTGAGGCTGCCACTGCTGGTAGGTGCTGCTCCAGCCCGGAGGGTTGTATTGCTGAGGACCTGGAGAACCCCCACTGTGGGAGAAAACACATTCAGTGTTTTAAACGTCTTTCTGTTTGGAGCTCGGGTTGGAAATGAGTAGTAGCTACACCTACTGAGGTGGCCCAGGGGCCCCCGGTGGTCCTGGATTGTATGGATTAGGGTTGTAGGGACCCACTAGACCAGCAGGACCTGGTCCCACAGGACACAAAGGACCCTGGAGGAGACAACAGAGTCAAACTTAGGTCCAAAACAGAGAAACGACCCCACCAATCCCTCACTCGGTGGCCCTGGCAACAGTTTCTCCCCTCTTTGTTTCTCTTTGTTTGGCTTGGATCTTATGACCTTCCACCGGAGTGGATGACTGCTAGTGTGACTTCATTCTCGCCGCAGTCATGTGACCGTGAGTCATCGCGGCTTCTCGCCATGTACCTCGATCTTTTCCTCAATGAGCTGCTTGGCGTGGTCGATCTGCGGCGGCGAGCCCCGGATGAGGAACAGCTTGAAGTTGGGGTCTCCGTTGGGGGGCAGCTGTCGAGAGATTTCCACAAACGCGCCCGTCTGCTGGTTGATGGACCTGACGTTCTCTCCTCCTCGGCCGATCACGATCCCACACTTGTGGGCGGGGATGGAAAAGGACATTTCCCCTCCTGGGGGGCCCCAGCTGCCTTGTCCCCCACCTCGGGCCCTGTTGCCGGTGGGCGTGCCTGGAGGACCTGGGGGAGCCTGTGGATGATGGAGAAGAGAGCTCTGGAATTCTGTCTCTAGGAATGTGCGGAATCATATTGAATGAAAAGACAAAAGATTTGAGTTTGATGCAAATAATTCAAGAAGCGATTTGAGTGACACTTAAACACATTTCCTTGTTTGAATATTCATTCTATTGTGGCCCGTTTGAATAATAACGTGTCCCCGGGATTTCTCACTCCGGTGAAGCTGCTGTTGTCAGAGGTTTGTTTTCCTCACAGTGTTTGTTTTCACCATTGCTTCGCTGTCACATGACCAGGAAGTGGGCGCTTAACAAATCCCCATTGGTCGGTAGAGTAGGACACGTGCGAGAGAGTGTGAGAGAGTGATCCGTACCCCCTCCCGTCCTTCCTCCCTGACCCGGATGCTCTGCAGCAGGTCGCTGATGATCTGGGCGGCGTGTTCGCAGCGGTCAGGAGGCCCAATGATGTGTGCGATCTTTTCTGGACCAGTCCCATCGTCTGAGAGGAAGATTTCAGCCTTCAGATTTAGTGACACCGTCCGGAGGATGCCATGTTGCACCACACCACCACCACGTTGTTATACTTGCCCAGAATGGACAAACAAAACAACTTTAATAACAACTACTTTGAGTTCTCCTATATACTTGGTAGGGAAGCGTGAGGAGAGAGGTATTCAGAACTGAGTTCTTCAAAATCACACACATAGATCCTTGAGGTTTATCTTCATCATCATCATCATCATCATCATATTGAGACCGCACCTTGTTTGAACTGTATTCGAACTCCGGCATCATTCTGGATCTTCTTGATCATCTCCCCGTTGCGTCCGATGACGACACCGACCGAGTGTCGTGGCACAGGGATCTGAGACGGAAACATGAATATTCACAACATCTGATTCTATCTTTAATCTTGCCCCCCTCACACACACACACACACACACACACACACACACACACACACACACACTTACATCCATGCCTCCTCCCATTCGGGACCCGAAGTCATTTCGTTCACTGAAGCCACCTTGGTCTCTCTCCCTCAGGATCTCTTGCACCATTTCCTGTGCTTGCTGTGACAAATAAATATCATAATTACTTTACATTGTAAAATTCAATTTATTTCTAACTTAATATGAACGTTTATTGCCACACCTGTACTTTATATGGATCTCCAATGATGCGCAGGGGTTTGTCAACATTGGGTCCCTGAGAGGCTTCTTGGATCAGGATCATTTTCACTCCTGCTCGCTCCTGGAGGATCACACAGACACTCGTGGGTACAGACACACAAGGATCATCACAATCCCAGCA
>JAFBJT010001301.1:42905-75054 GCA_016785325.1 Chascanopsetta lugubris
CACCCCACCACACACATAATATATATATATATATATATTCATATGTATATATACATATGTATATATATATATATATATACATACATATATATATATATATATGTGTGTGTATATATGCACCTGCAGCTGTTTGATAGTCTCTCCCCCTTTGCCAATGACAAGTCCGGCCTTGCCAGCAGGGATCATCATCTCATGAACCGTGTCATTGTGCCCGTTGGTGGACTCTTGATAAGAAGACGGGGGCGTGCCTCTTCCCCGTGACACTATCTCGTCCAGCAGCGTCTTTGCTTTCCTGGCAAAGGAAAGAGATGAGCGCTTCCTCCCAGTTTGGAACATCATGTCATCAAGCAGTTATGATGCCTGCTGACGTCATGTTGCACCATGAAATACCCAGAACATACTGTATGGCATCGTGGGAGCCTGTGAGGCAGACGTTCCTCTCTGGAAGACCGCCGCTGTCTGCACACACACACACACACACACACACACAAAATGGAACTTTGGTCACGCAAAAATTAAAACCAAAGCATTAACATGGAAAACGATGGCGGAATCTTTGTACCTGGAGCTATCTGAACCTTGCAACCCGACTCCTGTTGAATTTTGTTTATCTGCTCACCTCCACGACCGATAACTGTGGATGAATAGAAGAGATGGATGCATGGTGTTAAGTGCTTTACACCACAGAGGCAGAGGGGCATTTACAACATGGGTCAAATCAGCACTCACTCAGTCCCACCATGCTGTCGGGAACACTGTACTCCTCTGTGCTGGAGGCTGGTCTGCATCAACAATGACAAACAGGACAAAATACAAGGAGGGGAATATTCTGTCAATATTGCTCTTCAATCAAGCGATAGCGCCACCTAGTGTAAAAACTAAGAAGTGGAATCAGGTGAGGAGTACATTTCATGTAAGCCACATTCCATTATATTCTTTGGAATTTGCTGCAGATCAATGAAAAATGATTCCCGGATCGCAGTTGGCCCATGGGCCATAGTGTGGACACCCCAGGTATGATGTCACATAATCTCCCAAACGGGTTGTATAGTCTCTGTTTTTGAGAACTCGCGGACAATACAATAAGCAAACCTTAAGTGTTAAGCATGCTAAATTCCTAATGCATTTAAAGACTATATTCCATAATGAACTGAAAGCTTTGAGATCTTACCTTTGTTGGGCGAGAGCAGCGAGCTGTGCACCGATGGCTGAGATGAGATGGAGACAGACAGAAAAAGAGATGACGCTCTGGTCACTGTTGACAGATGATGACCAAGGAGAAAAGCACAGAAACGGGAGTTCTGTCGCCTCGAGGTCACACGTTTAATATCGCAATCAGTGAACGCAGCACAACTTGAGAGGCATGAACTCACACAGAACCGTGGTTGAATCCAGGTCGCTCTGCACAGCCAGTTTCTTGCTCTCTGGTTCATCTGTCAAGTGAGACACGACACCATATATATCTGCTACAGAAATACCTGTTGGACCTAAAGACATTGTCAGCAGTGTGCATGGTCTCTGCTACCTGCGTCCTCCAACTGTCGTTTCTGTGCAGCGAACGGAAATCCATCTGAAGGTGTGTTGACGTTGACTGCAGGAGCAGCATCGCCACCGATCTTCGCTGCGATCTGAAACACAGGGGATACAAACATCAACAGCATCATCTTCGTCATCGTTATCAGAGACACAACGACACAACGTCAATGACAACGGAAATACCTGCATGGTAAGACTCAGAAAATACAGACTGTTGTGACGGACAATGCGTCACGAATGTACACAACTGTCACTGCAGTGTGCATTCAATTCGTATGTGAATTAAAGACCTGTTTATATCCAGAGGTCCAGTGGTGCTGTTTGCTGATGTCATTTCAATGTTTGAGAAATATGAAATGATCTACCTGCATTCTGCAACTTCATCTGGACATATCATTGAATCCTACGAAATGCACCTTTAATTATCTCTTATTTTGCATAATTTGACCAGATGTTTCTGATGAGGTGCTATTTACGTGTATTCATCGGAAACCAAAACAACAACATAATATAAATGATTATTCTGACATCATTGTCATCAGGGTCACAAAAACAAAATATGTCATTAAAATCAAAACATAGGTTATTACAGTCAATCAGGAATAATTTGGATTGACTTTATCATTGATGAATAACAACATCATAGATGGGTTATACAAGTCCTTAGATTAAAGGTACAGTGTAAAGTGTTTAGTGGTGAAGTTGCATATTGCAGCTGAATACCTTTCAGACCATTCTTTTCAAAGATTTTTTACCTGAGGTATCATGAGAAACACTGACCTCACGAGCTCCACTGTGCTGGTGACAAATACAATTGTATCAAAACATTTAGCCGTGCTAGCCACGAAGCTAACTGGTTAGCTAGCCCTCCCTCAGAACCGAGCTGATGCTGCCCATCACGTCCCTCACCTGCCGGGCCCGCTGCACCGCGTCCGCGAACGCATCTTTCTTGACGCCCAGTGAGCCGTTCCCAAGAGCCGCCTGCCCACCGACGGGGGCCGCGGAGGCGGCGCCGGAGCCGGAGCCGGGCGGTGGTAGCGCGTTGAACTCCGACATGTCAACCAGAATACGACTTGACAGCGGGAGGAATGGAAAACAAACACCGGGTGACAGCTACGCAGGAGTAGAGAGGAAAGTCAGGAAACGGACGTATTGAGGAATACTAGTTCCGGAGACCCCAGTAGAGGTCGCTGTTGTTTTATTATTTGCTTCCAACACGACGCCGGACGCCATCTTTGTTGTGGGTCGAATTTCCTCGAGTGGTGACGTTCACGCACTTGTCCTCTGTGATTGGCCGAGCGCTGTGACGCCAAAGGTCATGCGTATTTGGCGCTCTTCAACCCAGGCGGTTCTGGCGCGTTTTTGAAAGCGCAAACACCCGTCACGAGCCATGTATCCTGGACCCCTGCTCGGACAGGTTCTGCCTAAACGCGTATAATGTCGTCCTCTTAGCGTCCACGCGCCACTGGAGGACATGCCCCGGTCGGTTTCGGGAGCCGCGTCGAAAGGAGCGTCCGCCGGCGACGTGTAGCTTAGCTTGTTGTTGTACGTTTGGTGGAGAGGGAACAGCAAGTCTTCCTCTTCACGATGAACGCTGTTGTTTTCACCCGCACGAGAAGTGGATAAGGAAAGGAGGGCATTTCCTGGAGCTGCTGCAACTTTGTTTTGAAAGTGAGTATTTGTACTGTACCTCATACTGTACTGTACTGTACTTTGAACAGTACTTACTGTTGCATAGTGACACAGCTGCAAACAGCTACTTGTGCTGCATACAAACTCGTTTATATTGACAGTAAAGCTGTGTGGTGTCAAATGACAATTCCCCTGTTTTCACTGGTAGAGTCGGTGAGTGTAAATGTGTCTTGTAATTGAAGTACACAACAACATGCACACACACAAAAAGCTACTCAAACACTGTACAAGTACTCCTTTCTGCAGGAGGTACTGCTCAGAATGTACCTGAGTCATTAGAAAACCCCACTATTTGATTATGTTTTTTCGTGTCTTGTTCTATCATTTGTGTCTGAGGATAATATTCATTTGAAGTATTCATGTTTTTCTCATATTTCAAGGACTATTCCACAATGATATCTGTAGTATATCAATATCATGAACTCTGTACTCGGTTCTAATCACTGCCACTAAGGACAACATTGTCAACTTCCCCACTGTGAGACCGTAAAGACATTATCTTGTGTTAAATAGGACGATTGAAGACATGGAAATAGACTGTTGACACAATGATAGTTCAGCTCAGGCTTCATCACTTACTGTTGTTTCAGTCCTCTGTGTCCAAACCATGTTTTCCTTTGCTTTAGCTCTCCCAAAATTATGGCCGGTGTTGTGGCTATGGCATCTGTCATTGAGGATTTTGATACTCAGGTAACTCATCATGATTATTGACCAGATTACATTTCAAGTCATCTCTCTTCAACGCGCATGCATTCTCATAATTGATCCGTTTTGTTCCTCCCGTCACAGCCTTGCAAGAAATCTCGCAAAGATGGTGGCAGTCCCGTTGTCAAGACAATCACAAATTATTTCGCCCCTCTGGCTAAGCCCGCAGAGAAACCGTTTTCCCCTCCCCGTTCCAACAACATCATGGACTACTTCAGCAAGAGGCCGCCAACCTCCAAGGAGAAGTCCAGCCCGTCAGAACAGTCCAAGGAGAACTGTCATATGTCTCGCTCTGCAGAGAAACACAGCGGTTCAGAGGCAGCAGTGAAACAGCCTTCTCAGAAACGGGGTCGAAAGGCCATCAGAGCTGCCAGGAAACTCGTGGTGGCTGAACCCGTCGACTCAGCAGATGACGGAAGCTGCATAATTGTAGATGATTCCAAGGAGAGCAAAGACTGTGCAGAGGTGGTGACCAGTGGCTGTGGGATGCTCGGGAGCGATACAGCCGCTCTGTTGTCCCAACTTAGTGCCGAGGCCTCTGTCACTGCCGGGGAATCTGTGGCGAGTGTCTGTGTGGAGCAGACTGGAAAAGATGTCAGTCGTGAGCAGAGGAGCTCGGCCTCTGCTCCACGTGAGCCTTTGAGAGATAAGGCGAAACGGGTCAAAACAGGTGCTCGCACTGTTAAGAAGAAACACAAACAGGATTTCAAGCAACCGGAACCAGAGGAGAAAGCGCTGGACACCTCTCTGTGTGAGGATAACATGGAGAGCAACCAAGTTTTGCAGTCGAAAAACAGCACGGTCACGATTTCCTTTCAGGATTTTCTGCGAAGTCAGAGTGAGGACACGGATGACGCGGGCACAGAGGATGCACAGGGCAAAGACGGGCAGAGCCAAATCACAACAGAGTCGGAGGAGATGATCAACGATCCACTGAAAAACGTGGCAACTGAGGAGCCAGCTCTCCAAGTCTCTCCTCGCACAGTCACCATTCAGGCTCAGGTGCACGCGATCTCACCCAAACAGGAAGCGGTCAAGGCCGTGGGAAAGGTGGCGTCCATCTTCAGCAAGAGGAAGGCGCCGGCGAGTCCTGCAGAATCGGCATCCCTCCCCCAGGCAGAGAAGGAGGACCAGCTTGCCTCTAACCCGCTGGTTGTCAAGAGGAAATCCAATGTGGTTCTTCAGGAGGAGGATCTAGAGCTGGCTGTGCTCGAGAGTGAGTCGATGCCAAAGTGCAGCCAGGCGGAGAGGAAGCAGTTCATGGCTGCCTTCAAGCAGCCCAGCCTTGACGGGTCCAAAACCAAACCAGGGAAGAGTCAGGGCAAGCAGAAGCAACATGGAGAGAATAATTCAGAGGTGTCAGACAAAGCCACCGAGGACAACGGCGTCATCCTTCTCACTCCTGAGCAAGATCCTGTTGCATCCCCGGAAAACAATGTGGCCCAAAAGAAACCACCGACGAAAAGCAAGAAGAAAACTAATCAAGTGAAAAAGACCGACTCCATCACTGATACTCCTCCTCCTCCTCCTCCTCCTCCTCCTGTGGAAGAAGCTGCGGTGATGATAATCGATGATGAGGAGCCTGCCGTCCCAGCTGTGAGGAGGTCCAGAAGAGAGGCTGTAGTCAAGCAAGGAGCTGAAACAACAACAACAACAACAACAACAACAACAACAACAACCCCTTTAAGGAAAACGAGAAGACAAAAGGAAACAAAAGACACTGCTGCTGCTTCCTCTTTATCTTCACCTGTCTCTCCTGCACAGACGATCAACCTAAAGACGCCCAAACGCAAACACGCGGTCTTTGTTGCTGAGCTAGTTTGTCCCCCTGATGCCGAGGGAAGTCCAATCAGGTAACATCTGCTTTAAGAAATGATTGATTTAATACACTTGTGGTTATTTTAAAAGAAGGTTGTAATGTTTAGATGACACCCCAACTGTTTCCTGTGATTATTTGGTCATTTGGAGGCTACAGGTTGTGGTGGGTGAACAATGTGGACAGAATAATGCATTGCATTGTTTTCATAGAGTTGTGCCTGATTAACTGCCGAATATGAATGCATTTTAAAGTATGTGACGTTGCTGTTTATTGTTCCTCGTGATATTATTTTAAATAAACGTTCTCTTCTTTAAAAAAAAAAAAAAAAAACTAGGATTAAATTCACCAGGATCCACAGAAAGGCGTCCAAGTCAAAAGCTGAAAGAGAAGGAAGCACTAACACACCTGTAGCTGCGAAAGTGAGTAGATGTTTTTTACATTTTTTTTTTATTCTTTATTTAATTTACTTGGACAATAGGAACTCCAACATTGTCAGACCAATAAAAGTGTGGCTATTTAGAGTGTTTTTATTTTTTATTTTCCAGACGTCAAAAGAGTCTAAGAAAAGGAAACAGGCAAAGAAGTTGGTGGAAAAAGCCAAAGTGATACAGCAGAGCAAGAAAACTGCAACGGAGGAGAAGAGCACGGTGAGGCGTTCTTCTCGACACGAGACGTCCATCAAGAAGAGCTACTGTGAAAATGAGGTAGGTCAAAGTCCGGAAATCTCTGTTGTGTTAATTATGATTTCTGACAGATTGTTGCAGTGATGAGTTACAGCTACAGACTGTGCATCTTGTAAACCTGAGTTCTGGGGACTGGTTTTGTTTTGTCAGGATTCAATCATCTTCCTGGAGGAGGATGAGAGTGGCGCTTCGCAGAGGGCACCGGAAAAGAGGAAAAACATGCGAAGCCTAAATGATGTTCTCGGCAAAGCATCTGCAGCTGGGAAAGAGATCAAAGCTGGTCCAGGTCATTCTTTCCTCCACAAAGATGCTATTTATGATGATGATGATGATTATTATTATTATTATTAATAAACATGTCGATGTTATGTGTAGAAATCACTGCTTAATTCTTCCTCCCAGGTTGCAAAGGGCTGGAAAAGAGTGTTCGAAAGGCGTCGGCGGTGATTTCCATCTTTGATGACAGCAGCCGCGAGGGCTCTGAAAACTCCCAGGACGACGAGCAGTTCAGGGCTCGCAGAGAGTTCTTGAAGAGTGGCCTCCCCGAGTCCTTCAGGAGGCAGATAGCCAAGACTGCCGCCAGCAAAGAGGCCTACTCCCTCTCCTGCTCCTCCTTCCACTCTGTTATACACGTGGAGCAACCGCCAAACGGTAGATGGTTAGATCTTGTTAAGTGTGTATTATGAATGTCATAACCTGAGGGATGGTGATTAAACTTGATGTCTGTATATTTTGCAGACTGCCCCCTCTGGAATCCACCGTGGCCAGAATCTCCATTACTGCTCCGACTGAAAGAGCTTCAGAGCCAGACATCTTCCTTTCCGTCTGTTGGCGGCTCCTTGAGTTTGACGACTAAACCGGCTCATAAAGTCGTTTGTGAGAGGGTAAGTGGATTTACTCTGATTTGCTAATGAAGGTTAAAGGAAGCGTACGCTGGATTTGTAGATGTTTGTAAAGTTGACCTTACATACACTGCAGGCCGCACCACTGTAGATACATTTCCAAGCACCAGCACTTATCTCCTTCTACTAGAGTCTAGATGTTTTGAGGAAAACCCTGCATACCACACCTTTAAACATTTCCTCAGGTGAATGGTCACGCACAGCCGGCGTTCACAGGTCCTTTGTGTTCACCTCTCAGGGTTCAGGGTGGAGACCTGAGATCTGTGAAAGTGTTCGTCAGCTTCTCATCGAGGAGGTCAGGGAGTCGAACCCGTCCTTCCCCGTTCAGATGTTCAGCAGCTGCCTCCTGAAGAGAAGAGCTGAGCACCAGCAGCACAGCTCCGCCCCGTCAGGTCAGTCAGACGAGACGTAGCCCAGAACGGACAGAGTTGACACCTTTTTGGGTTTTTATGCTCGAAGGCTGCCATTCTCCTTCATAAGTAGAATGACAGGGTGAGGTGAATGGTTTTCAGCTGCAGACATCACCACTAGATGTCACTAATTACCTTACACTGCCTTCTAAACAGATTTTTTTGTTATTCAGTACTCAACTCTGTTTTCAATATTTAGATATAAGTGTGTTGATGTTTTTATTTTATTTTATAAAAAAAAATTTAGCTACAAGGAAGTTGAATGATATTCAGTGTCTAGTGTATTTTACCCTCTAGAAGCGGCACCGCCAGTCGGAGGCAAAAGGAAGCGGATTGAGGACGAGGGGGTAAACGCGGTGAAGGTGGCCAAGAAGCAGCGGAGCAGCCGCTCAGAGGAGAGCGTTTCCCCCTGCGAGCCCGAGCCGGCGAAACGAGGAGGTCGCACCAGACGAGCGCAGAGGTCGAAGCCGGAGAAGGAGCTTTGTAACATCCCTGCTCCCATCCTGCTGGACGAGGACTCGGTGATTGCGGTGGAGGAGAGCGCTTTGGGAAAGGGTACGAGAGCCCACTCCAGTGAAGACACTGGCCCGAGGAGATCATTTGCATATCTGTTATTGTTATGATAATGAAGAGTGAACAGATGTTGGCTGAATCACTAGATTGAAAAAAACAAAAACAATTCTTATTCACGACAACATCAGTCATCACAAAGAACATTTATGACAAGCAGACAGACCGACTGAACTGGTTTGGAGATTTGTACCTTCATTGTTAAGCTGTTGTTTTATGACTTTAATTCACGGGCCTCTGTAAACTCCATTGTCTGGATTGACAGGTTGGAGGTTTGAATCTCAGTCACCTCGTGTGTGTTTTGTTGTGTCAGATTTGGCGACGGAGGATGTGCTGTGGACCGAGAAGTATCAGCCTCACGACTCCAGTGACATCATTGGCAACTCTGCGACAGTGAGGAGGCTGCACAGGTGGGCAAATCTATATTTATATAAAAACAGTGGCTACTTTATTTATTTATTTATTTATTTTTAATGAAGCCCAACTGTGGGCCCCTCCCTGCTGAAAATCAGCAACCCCCCCTTTACAGTTGAATATTTAGGGGAGTCCTCTCCGAGTGTCTTGACATGCTTTTATTACAGATACTTTATCACAACTCTAGCTTCTTTCTTCTGTCACATTCTTGGAAAGGGCGTGGACAATGACATAAGACTTTACAGAATCGAGCCATTACCCATAGTCTCACCGAGTTAGTCCCTTTTTGGTTTTTATGAGACCATTTTGACCCTTCCTCGTATTTGAAAAATATGTAAAAATGCGATACGTCAACATCGCTCTCATTTGTGAAGTTGGCTGAAGGAATGGAAACTCCGTGCAGACCGAGACGAGAGAAGGAAGCAGAAAGACAAGAAGCGCGAGGAAGGAGGCAACGGTGGGTGATTCCAGACATGTCTTGTCCCTTCATCACCGTGGGTTTGGTGTGAATTCATCCTGACTTGCATTCCGGCCTCTGGTCCGTGCAGACTCCGACTGGGACTGTGGAGAGGAGGACTGCCAGGACGCCGAGGACATGTTGTGTAACACCATGCTCATCACAGGACCCACCGGAGTGGGGAAGACGGCTGCCGTCTATGCTTGTGCTCAGGAGCTGGGCTTCAAGGTACGAAACACCCGTGTTTCAAATTCCTTATACGTGGATCATGTCGGGTTCATGTTCACGGCCTCCTCTCTTTCTAGGTGTTTGAAGTGAACGCGTCATCTCAGCGGAGCGGCCGCCTGATTCTGTCCCAGCTGAGAGAAGCCACTCAGTCGCACCAAGTCGACGGTCAGGGGGTCAACGCACACAAGCCCTCCTACTTCAACGGCTACAGCGCCAGCAGCAGACCTGGGTGTTCCCCTCGTACGTGCTCAGCTGTCTGCTCCATTCCACACTCTCTAATGGTGGTTGGATTTAATTGTATAAACTGAATTTCTTTCTCTTTTTTTTTTTCACTCTTCAGGAAAGATAAACTCTCCTCGTCAGGTGGTTTCCTCCCCAAGGAAACGTCCCCAGTCTCCCAGAGGTGCCAGAAAAGGAGCTCTGGCTCCCACCTCCTTAGCCAACTTCTTCAAAATGGGCCGACCCACCAACAAGGAGCCGGTGAACACGAAGAAGAACGAACAAACAGGTACTTCATATTCAGTTTAATGGCGCTCGAGTGTCATTTCCGGACTTTTTGATCATGAATAATTGTTCTCCGCTGTAGCCGCTTCCAAGAAAGTCACGAAAACAAAAACAAGCGACGCGGCCGATAAACCTAAGGACTCCGCATCTACAGCCCCCAAAGACAGCAGTGAGGAACAGAGCAAGAAGATGGCCACCTCACTCATCCTCTTTGAAGAGGTGGACGTTATTTTTGATGAGGACTCCGGGTTTCTTGCTGCCATCAAGACTTTCATGACTACGACCAAGAGGCCAGTCATCCTCACTACAAGTGGTGAGTAGGAGCACGGACAAAGACAGTGATTCGCCCTGTGTTATCCCTGTTTTAAGTTTTTTTTAAAAATTTTTTTTAAATCAACTGTCACGTATACTCTAGATCCGGCTTTCAGCAACGCATTCGACGGCTTCTTTGAGGAGATCCTCTTCAAAAGACCGTCCGTGGTGAGTGAACAAATCCAAAAACACAAATAATAAATCATCATTCCTAGTGTCACTGCGGTTATTCCACGTTCTGCCTCTGCTTTGTTTGTGGTTCAGGTCAACGCAAGCAGCTACCTGCAGCTGTTGTGTTTAGCCGAAAATGTGAGGACCGACCTGTCGGACATCAGCACCCTGCTCAGGCTCAATGGCTGCGACATCAGGCAGAGTATGCTGCAGCTGCAGTTCTGGGCTCGCACTGCAGGGGGCAGACACCTCACCAGGCCACTGATGCACACAGACAAGAATGGTGAGTGTGTGTGTGTGGGGGGGGGGGTTGACAGTGATTTTGCCCTTGAACTGGTTTTGTTTTGTAAATACAACTTCATACATTGACTGTTTTTAAAGGCCCAGTGTGTACGATTTTCTTTCAAATTAAATAAAAGATTATTTGTGATGGTTGTGTGCACCTAGTGTTAGTTATCTAGACGTATTGCAGTTTGCCCATTAATTTGATTTCAAATTAAAACACACGTAATTCCATAGTAGTGCAAGTTTCTGTATTATTTCATGTCATCACGCCTTTTCACTCTGTAGTTGTATTACTGTTTCGTGTTATTTTGAAAACAAGCGTCGTGCCACGCTGCATTTTAATTTTAATGTTTGTTTTTGCTCATCTCATTCACTCTCACAGCCGAGCCGAAGTTGCAGAAGGACAAAGAGGCAGCAGAAGCACCGGTCCCAGTCTCCCTCCCCCCCTGTGACTCTGGCTGCACTGAGAGCAGACTGGGCTTGTTGAATATTGAACCTGAAGGAGACGTCTGGGAGCTTCTCAAGGTGGCGACTCCCCTTAAGATTCTGCGATGTGATCATGAATGTTTGTTCATTCGTCTTTCAACAGATGCAAGATACTGAGAGGCTGTGTGTTGTTGACAGAGCCCGAGTCTGGAGGAGACGGCGAGCTGGGAGCTGCTGATGGACAGCAGGCGACGCGGCGTGGACCTGCTCTACTCCAACATGGAGATGCTCTTACCTCTGCCGCTCGCGCAGCTGACTTCCTCGAGACGCACACCAGTTAGGTCTTCCTCCGAATCTCAAGACCTTCCTCCTGCCGACACCAAAGATCAGCCATTGTCCGCCTGCCCGCAGCCCGACGCGCTGCCGTCACACGCCAGGTTACTGCAGGAGGCGGAGTCTGGTGACTTCTCGGACGGCGGCAGTCCGATTAAATTCTCCAGCAGAATGAAGAAGAGGAGGCAACGTGTGGCGGGCCAAGATGGACTGAACTCGGACTCGAACTCGGACGACAGTTTTGTGTCTTTGTCCAAGACGCAGGTGGATTCTGAGGCAAAGGCGACAGACGTTCAGCAGAACTCAGTCTGCAAGACGGTGAAAAGGAAACCGCTGACGCCCAGAGAGCAAATCAAAAGCCTGCCAGTCTCACAGTGTCTCGCATCGATGGCGGACTTCCTGGACAACATGTCCTACTTGGATTCCTCTTTACACTCGCATGCAGAGGACATCCCTGGAAGGAGGACGCCGGTCGACGCCGTGGTGAAAGACGGGATGACGGACGAGTGGAGGATGGAGACGGAGAAAGGGAGCTGGGCGAGAGGAGAGGGCATCTTGGAGGTGCAGGCTGCCGTGGAGGCGCTGAGCTTCCACAGGTGTCGGCGTTCGGTGGCAGACGCCTGGGACAGAGCCCGGCAGCTGGAGGGAGACCTGGCACAGGAGGCCACAAGAGAACTCACCCTCCCTGTGGCCCCTTTCCGCAAAGGGTACAGCCTCTGTCAGGAGGAGCCCTGTCAACCAGAGTGAGTTACTATGGCCATTTTGTTTTCAATACACTTTGTGTGTGTGTGTGTGTGTGATGAAGCCTGAACCAACATGTATGGATGTGTTCCAGGCTGGTCCAAGTGAGGACAGAGGCGATTGAGAGTCTGATGCTGAGAGGAGTGGTGGGAAACAGATCAGTGGCAGCTCTGGACTATTTGCCAGTTCTTCGCACCATCTGCCGATCGGAGCAGCTGAAGGAGAAGGGCAAAGTCAAACGAAGGTGAGAACACTTTGTGTGTGTGTGTGTGTGTCACAACAGTGAGTGTTTTGTTTGTTGATGCTTACGGTAACAGGAGGCATTTGACTGTTCAATTATCCTCACTGGTGCAACAGGTTGACGGTCTTCTCATTGTCCACTGCTCCAGCTCCCGTTTTCACTCTCACTAAAATGCCTTGTGTAGCCCCGCCCCTTCCCACACAGATAAGCTCAAGCTGCTTTGATTGGCCAGCTGGCCTGGTCTCTTGTGACTGATCCACTGCTCCCGCCCGATCAAGGAAGTGTCCCGCATGTTGATGTATCAGACCGTGACCACCACAGTGACATTAGCTCGATCAGGAAGTGGCATGAAAGAGGAAATATAACACCGTGCTGCAAATCGAAGCAGAAAGAATTTGATGAGCCGTGTTTTTCTCTCGCTCGCAGGTTTCTGCACTACCTGGATGCAGTCCACCTCGGTCTCGACAAAACCACACTACAGAACCTGGCTGAGGACTTCCCCTGAACCGCAGAGGAGACAGTGTGTGTCTTTGAGGCCTTAATGAAACACTCGGACTGTAAGTGTGTTTACAGAAAAGGTGGTGGCTTCACAAACGCGTGGACGGACACCTGGGCGACTTTAATCACCGTTGCCTTTTGTGCCACGCTCCCTAACTCGAGAGTGAAATGAGGTGGTCAGAAGTGTGTGTGTGTGTTAAACAGCGTCTGTGACATTTCCACTCGGTTTCCTCTGAAATGACTGAATCACTGACCACACGTGCGCAGCTGGAGTGTTTACTGATTTATATGGTTTTTACGTGATTTTTGTAATATTAAGTGGTGCTGGAAAGTTTATGGATTTTTTTTTGTACAGTAGGTATTTGTAGCCTCATTTATGAATTGACTGTTTTTTAATCATGTAGAAACTGCTTTTTGAGGGTGAGCTGTTCAATGCTTGTAACATTAATATGTAAAATAAAAATGTCTTCTGTATTTGTAAAGACTGTATAAAGAGTCACCTCACAAACCTTTGGCGCACTTAGGATCAGGTTTTTATACACATTCAACACAAAGCATCTCTTTGCCTAATTATACACCTGCACACGTTAATGTTTATTTTTGTTTTTTCATTTAACACGTGACTGAGTTTTAGTTGTGATCAAATAAAGGTTCATCACAACAGAAAGTGACAGGCCTCGTGATTAATGTGCAAAGTTTCATCTGTAAATAGAAAACATTTACATGCATTGAATTCAGTAGCTTGGTTGTTTCCATTTTGCTCATGCAAAACTCCTACTTCCCTGGTTCATCCATAAATGGGCAAAGAGGCGGAGCATATGCAGAGCAGGGGTTGGCCCATTGTGCTTTTGCAGCATTCACAGAACATGTCAGCTCAGCTCAGGTGTTAATCAAGGGGCCACGCCCTTAATTTTGCTCAATTTCCAACCTTGATAGAATAAAAAATAAGAGAGTTGGAAAGAAATTCAGCTTTTCAACTTTTAGTTACATTTTCCAACATACACTTGAATAGAAAAATGAGAATGTTATTGTCTTCGCAACCTTGTTTTGAGAATGCTCTCTCTATAAATATATAGATTACTGTTACTACTACTACAACAGCAACCATTGATACAGGAACCCTGAGATGTGCTGATCTATCCTTTCGGTTTGGTGCATCGTTTGCATACATGATTGGTGGCATATGCAAGTTGGGGTATGTGCACATATGTGACTGAGCCGGTTATTCTGGACCCTTCTCTTGTCTGTGGATGAAGTCTGTCTGAGCTCTGGTTCTGAGCTCAGAAGCTGGTTGATTCAAGAAACTGTTCGAAAGTCAACTCTGTGTTTCCGTGCAGCTGCACTGGCTCCAGAGGAAAAAGGAGGAAGGGCGTTTCACCCGTTGTTGTAATAGTGACAAGTTCCACTTTTCATCTCGTCTGCTTTCTTTTCCTTGTCGGTGAAACCATGTGAACAGCATGAGCTGGTTGGACGGAGACGGAGGGATTGTTCGAAGTGAGAGAAGAGGAAGGAGAGGGGGAAACCCTGGATTTCTGGTGACATGGCGAACAGAGAGAGGAACAAGAAGATTTTACTGGAGCTGGTGAAGCTGCCGGAGAACAGCAGCTGTGCCGACTGTGGTGCAGCCGGTAAGAGATGTGGCTTTTCAATGTCGAGTTAAAAAAACAAACAAACAAAAAAAAAGGGCCTTATTTATATTTACATATTTTCTTATCCGGGTAACGATGATCTACTTATCACTGAAGATGTAACCACGAGGAAACTCCTGCTGCTTTATTTTGTTTAGATGAAGTAAATGTAGGTGTGTTCTTGTTCTTATATCTTTGTGAGGACCAACCCTGACCTTGAGGGTCCCTGAAGGTCAGGCCAATTCATGCTATTGGTTGTTAATCGGGCCAAACACTGGCATTGGACACTGATATGAATTTGCAAAATTTCAGTGAAAATGAATAAATGATTTTAGTTTTCACGAGTTTCAGAATGTAAACGCACAGTCTGAATAAAATACCCGGTGAAACGTACAGTTCGTACATCGATTTGACCATTTGTCTCATTTGTCCCTTCTGGGCCACTGTGAAAACAAGATGGCGGCCTCCACAGAGATGGTCTGCTTGTGATGTAAATACAAATGGCTCAAGTTATGAAAACAAAAATTCAAACATCTCAGCAATTGCATAAATCCAGTGCGGTAAATGTAATCGATTACTTTACTATTGCCGGTCTGAGTTGAATGTTGTTGTTTAAAGGTGCAGTGTGTAAGATTTGGTGGCCTCTAGAGGTGAAGTTGCATGTTGTTATCCATCACCTCACCCTCGCCCTTCTGAACCTGCAGGAGAACCTGTGGTCGACTTCAGTTGCCATTAAAACTCAAAAGATGTTTAGTATGTCCACTCTGGGCTACTGTAAAAAAAACATGGCGGCCCCCATAGAGAGGAACGCCCTCTTCATGTAAATAAACTTTAATGGGCTCGTTACGGGGTAATGGAAGTAAAACAACACATTTAGGTGATTATGAATCCGTGAAGATGTCTGCATGTGATTGTTTTGTAATCTCACACACTGCACCTTTAAGTGCTGGGTTCTAATCCCACACCCTCTGTCCACCTCAGATCCAGACTGGGCCTGTTACAAGCTGGGTGTGTTTGTGTGTCTGAACTGCTCCGGCGTCCATCGCAGTCTGTCCAGCCGCGTCAAGTCCATCAAGCTGGACTTCTGGGAGGACGAGCTGGTGGAGGTATGAAGAGATGATCTTACCTGTGATGGTTGCTACGGCAACCCATCGGCTCCTCCGGTGGAGAGGATAATCTCGATGTGTGTGTGTGTGTGTGTGTTTTCTTGGGACATTCATGGGACAAGTTCATGAAGTCCAGTGGAAATGCCAGTGCCAGGAGCTTGTATGAGAAAGCCGTTCCACCGTACTACTACCGGCCCAGGGACAAAGATAATAACAGGTGAGTCGTTGTTGTTTTTTTTGTTTTTTTTCGCTGAGTTGACATTTTACGTGTGAATCTGGTCCTGGTGTCAGACAGTGTTTTTTTTTCCTAATCTGGGATGATTGACGGTTGTGGATCTGCAGCGTCCTGAGAGAACAGTGGATCCGCGCCAAATACGAAAGGATGGAGTTCACGGGGGAAACCAAGTATCCGCCCCTGTCATACACAACAGGTGACGTTTCCATATGTTTCCTCTCAGCGTGGAGGGTTTGCTGACACCTAGAGGGCAAGTCGCCAGTTGCTGTTTGAAACATTACTGCCACCAATCTCAGTGTCAATGGGTTTTAAAGGTTTAGTGTGGAGGATTTAGTGACGGCTGTAACGGAGCTTGTGGCACCTGAACCTGTCATAGTCTTCATTTCCACTCGTAGTCAAAAGATGTCCATTCTGAGCCACTGTACAAAGATGGCCGCCTCCACAGAGAGGATGCTTATAAAATTTTAAAAAAGAGGTAATTCTGGGATGGTTAGAATAACTATTCATACATAAGGCAATTGACACAGTCATGAAAAGACATTGTACGATATTGAAAGGGGCAACATGTCAATATACATTTTCTCATTTGGGCATCGACATGGGAAGGAATGAAATAGTACATGTTCTCATCTATTGATCGTTAAAGCGGCAGTCATTTGTTTGCTCAGTCGGTGGAGAATATATTTCTAGATGTATATTTCAATACCTTTGACAATGACACGCATTTTCAACATAGATATGTTAAGATGCTGTGCAGATGACGGCGATATGGTGTCGTGACTCTGTTGCTGCTGTGACCGCAGGTTTCTATGAGGGCTGGCTGTGGAAGAAAGGCAAAGAGAACGCACAGTTCCTGAGGAGGAAGTTTGTTATCTCCGAGAGGGAATTCACGCTGACGTACTACAACAAGGAAAACGTGAGTTCCCTGCACCGTGTGACACGTGAACCACACTACTTCTGCTGTTTATCTTTTTCAAAAAGAACCCCAATGTGGGCGGAGCTTATGACAAAAACAAAAGATATGACGACCGCCAGGTTCATCGTCGGAACCCACCGGGTGTTTACTTTGTCTCAAGCCGGGGCTCAGGTCATCCGACATGGCCGCCGCCACAGAGGAGACCCGCTCTGACGTCAGTGGTGACTTGTTGTGCGTTGATGCCTCAGGAATCCAAAGGCCCCAAAGCCGTGATCGCCATCAAGGATCTGAACGCCACCTTTCAGCCGGAGAAGATCGGCCACCCTCATGGGCTGCAGATCACCTACCAGGACGCCGAGCGCACCCGGAACCTCTACGTCTACCACGAGAGTCCTGAGGTGGGACGGCACGACGCTGCAGCGTTCACGCGGCCGGCGTTTGAGCCGCAGCTTTCACACCACGTGGAAAAAAACACTCTCTTCTTTCGCCGCAGGAAATAGTCTCGTGGTACAACGCCATCCGTGCGGCTCGATACGCCTACCTGAAAACGGCGTACCCTACTGGAAGTGATGAGGACGTGAGCATCAGAGTGTTTGTTTTGTTTTTTCAAAATGAGTTCATGCTTAGCCCTTTACAGGCGCTCTGTGTGTGATTTAGCAAATTATTTGAATAATAATTCAAAGTAATTTCATGAAAACTTTACGCACTTGCCCTTTAGATTCAAATATTCTGAAATTTCATTAACAGTCTTTCATCTCAAGCTTAACACCTGGATCTGTTTTATCAGCTGATACCAAAGATAACGAGAAACTACCTCAAAGAGGGATACATGGAGAAGACAGGCCCGCTGGTGAGTTATAGTTTTTAATTGTTTAGATTTTAATTTTAGATTTTTACCCTAAAGTGTTTATTTTTTTTACATTTGACCTTTTTCTTCACAGCAGAAGGAGCCGTTCAAAAAGCGCTGGTTTGTCCTGGACTCGCAGAACAGGACGTTGTTCTACTACAAAGGGCAGCTGGTGAGGACCGACCCTGGGTTCCATTCCATCCACTGTAACCACGGCAACCTGCCTGAGCCTGTCACACGCTGTCGCCCCCTGCAGGACGCGGAGGAGCTGGGCGCCATTTTCATCGGCACGGAGGGCAAAGGCTACTCGGTGGGGGAGTGCGTCCCCAAGCGCGCTCGAGGGAACAAGTGGAAGTGCGGCGTGACGGTGAACACGCCCGAGCGACAGTTTGTGTTCATGTGCGAGCAGGAGAGGGAGCAGAGGGAGTGGCTGGAGGCCCTCACACAGGTGCTGACCAGGCCCATGAGCCCACAGGACTATGCAGGTGAGAGGGCACGGACGATACAGCAAACCTGTCGCTTGCACGCTAATCCTCTGATGTCTCATTCCAGTTGAAGCCAACATCAAATGCAAACAATGAGCTGCAGAGACGACAGCAGCCGTTCACCACGACACTCCCACCACCGACTCTGGGCTTCCAGTAAAACATCACGAGTCCTGGGTTCGTAACAACCTCACCTCCATCTACTGACGGCAGCTGATGATGGACAGTAGAAAGACTCTAAAATCCTCCCTGGACTAAACACACGCTCATCCATGTTTTCTCCCCCATGTGCGGTGCAGTGACAATGATGAACATTTTCCAGGGGGACGATAAAGTTTAAATGTCTTTTCCATTTCCGGACATCAAAGAAATGTCACTTTATATTTGCAAAATTGACCTTAGAGTCGAAATGTCTTCGTTGATGAAGGTTGAAATTCTGTGACATTGACAGTAATGACATTGCCCCATGTAATAAAGTATGCAAATTTCTACTTAAGTAAAAGTAATATTATTGTGGTGAGAAGGGAAATAAACTGTTAAGTAGTTTTGAGGGTTAAAAAGAACTTTAAAACTACAACAAAGTCACTTAGCGGAATTAAGGTTGTAAAGTATCAGCATGTATTTGACGATTACTTTGCAGTTCCATGTCTTGGCACTAGAGGACAGAATAACGCGTTGTGAAATTCCGTGTGAGGTTTGTCCTGCGCGGCTCGCTGTAGTTGCCGGTTAGTGGAGGTCAGTAATGCTCATGCAACATCCCACTGCGAAATGCCCAGCCAGCGCCAAAATGAGCGGGTTTAACGTGAAATGACGGGTTTGTGCGCCGCCAACGACTGTTTACACCGCGTCTCCGCTGAGCTGACGAGCCGTAAAGGGTGAAGAACGGTCGTGTTGGGAATCAGGGAGCGAGAGAAATCTGTCTGTCCGTTTTGCCCTACAAAGGCGCCGGGGAGTTTGACAGCGGCAGGACTTGGGTGCGCAGGCCCCGACAGTGGAACTGCTGGAGGGGACTACATGAGACAATAGGGACCGTGTTTTCTACCGCAGAGGAAACCGAGCTCCACCATGAGGAAGGACGTGAGGATACTACTCGTGGGGGAACGTAAGTAATTAGTGTTTTCAATTCCGCCGCGGCTACCCGCGGTATTAGCTAACATGCTAATGAAGTAGCTAATGCTAGTGCTAGCAGCCGAAGTGATTGAGAGGATCTAATTCAAAGTGCCTGGCTGTTTGAAACTTAGCCAGTGGCTGGACATTTCAAAGTCAGATGGAGAATAAGTATTCATTTAGATGCTCCGCGCTGTGGTGAAAGGTACTTGAAGCAGTGTTTAGTGATTACAAGCTAATTGTTATGTCATTTGTTTCCATGTGCTGTAAAACTTCTACATTGTCCAAAAACAACATCAATGATTTGATAAGCATCAAGTGTGTACACCTCCATAACCAAGTAGAGCCAATAATAGAGATCTATAATGACCACAAACAAACTACAGATGTCATCACAACGATGATTGACTATTACTATCATGCTAAGCTAACCTTACATATCCATATTCAAACAATATATTTGCTTTTCCCTCTCTACAGCCAAAGTGGGGAAGACGTCATTGATAATGTCTCTGGTTAGTGAAGAGTTCCCAGATGAGGTATGTGTCATGAAATCATCATCATCACCACCCTGATGAATTGGACCCTGATATGTGTACCTCCTGAACATGCATCTAACCAGAGAGATATAATATTTAATGTCATAACCGTCTTTCAGGTTCCCCTCCGAGCTGAAGAGATCACCATCCCAGCTGACGTCACCCCAGAGAGGGTGCCCACACACATCGTGGACTACTCGGGTAAACCCCTCTGCCATTACACACACACACACACACACACACACACACACACAGTGTCCCTTCCTCAGCTTGGAAGTGGTCCTCTGTTTCTCCAGCTTATCCACTTCAAGGCTCAACGTGCATATTGAATCACTGTCGCCTTCCCGTACATTCCAGGTTCCATAGATCACCTCTCTTCCCCACCCCAGTGCTTTGTTTGTACTTGATCCGACCATTCTTGTCTGTTTCTACATACCTAGATTCATTGAGATGCTGCCAAGTGATTGTCTGATAAGATATTTGCATTCTTGAACATTTTACGTGTTCCAAATGAGGAGCCCAGTGAGTGGAGTTACAAACAAGGACCCGTTTATCAATCAGCTTTGTAAAACATCTCACGGTGTAATTTTGAAACATTACAGAAGCAGAACAGTCAGACGAGCAGCTGTACCAAGAAATATCCAAGGTTTGTTGAAATTGTTTTCTTCTCATTTATCCTAAAGGCACAACCACCTATACATGTCATGTACATCAAACTCACTTTGATATTTGTCTAAATAGGCAAATGTTATCTGCATTGTTTACTCCGTCAACAACAAGAAGTCCATTGAAAAGGTAAGCAAGTTGTTCTCCCTCAGTTTGAGCTCACAGCAAGTGAATTCAACTTAAGCCAGCATGCCTCATCTTAATGTGTGAAATTGGGATGGTATTTGTCATGAGTGACCTCTACCGGTGTTTGATGCTGTGCCTCCCCCCCTCTAGGTGACAAGCCACTGGATTCCCCTTATAAATGACCGAACGGACAAAGATAGCAGGTGTGTTCATGTCACTATGATCACAGTGTCTTTCACCTGTGTGTCTTTCCTGTAGATCACATCATTTAGGATGTTGGTGCGGGTGGAAAAAAGTCATGGCAACTATGAAAGTGCTGCATCAATACATACTATTATGAACTGGTTTTACTCATTGGCAGGGTTCCATTAATCCTGGTGGGGAACAAGTCCGACCTGGTGGAGCACAGCAGCATGGAGACCATCCTGCCAATTATGAATCAATTCCAGGATATTGAGACCTGTGTAGAGGTAGGAGATCAATGGACAATGGATGTGTACTACACACACACACACACACACACATATGTACGTTTTGGATTTACCACTTCAGAGCTGTTAAAGTGATGAGGCGCTTGAGAGCAATGAAGTGGAAAATGAAAAATGAAAACCTGAATGAAGATCCAATAGTGTCACCGGCTGTCTCATCGAGTCTGTGGCTGTATGTGGGATAAATTGGCCCCCAGCTACTCTCAGACTGCTCTGCAGCTCCCGACTCCAGTTACACTCTGTCAAAGCCATTAAAAGATTTGTAACACTGCAACCTCACAGCCCAGGCCAAGGCCCGCTGACCGACATTAGACTGCGAGTGTTTGGAGAGAGACCCGTCTGTCACGGAGGCGGCCGGCTCCCATCGCTGTTTGACTCGAGTCTCCCACGGTGGTGGTATGATATGGCTCAGTCGTGCCCTCCAGGCCTGGATTAGTTACAGAGTCAGGAGAAGGTCAGAGGAGGACGTGAGGGAAGGCACATACACAGTGGATACAGTTTGGGACACGCGGCCCGTGGGAGTCAGACCCATTGAAAAAGTGTGTCAGCAAGTCTTTCACTACAGACTCGATGTGTTCCCCCGGTCCAGAGTTCCATCTGTGAATCATTTCCGATTTGTTTATTTTCTGTATTAGTGGTAAAATAAGTATAAAGACATTTCATCCAGTATCTTGGTAAAAATAGCTCTTCCACAGGAGAGAGATATTTTAAAGAGTTTAAAAAATAACTCACGGTGCACATTGATTCCTGATTTGGTCTACTGGTCCTCTTTTTCCTCAGTGCTCTGCCAAAAACCTGAAGAACATATCTGAGCTCTTTTATTATGCCCAGAAGGCCGTTCTACACCCGACAGGACCCCTGTACTGCCCCGAGGAGAAGGAGGTAAGGTCCATACAGTAGAGGCAGATTTGAAATGTCAACGTCGCTGTTTCAAGTTGGTGTCTGTTCTGTTATCATTTAAATCTGAGTGTACGGTAAAAGAAAGTGTAACCACTGAAATAAACCTCCTTTTCTGTGTATTCCAGCTGAAGCCCTCCTGCATCAAGTCTTTAACTAGAATCTTTAAAGTGTCTGACCTGGACAATGACGGCATCCTGAATGACAATGAGCTCAACTTCTTCCAGGTGATGTTTTCTTAAAGCCGTACAGAACGATATCGAAGCAAAAGGAGATGCAGGTTTTAAAAATGAAGCCAAACTAATGACAAGTTTCCGCGAGACAACTCTCCTAATGTATCACATATTGTGTTTTGTATAGAGGACGTGTTTCAATACACCGCTGGCGCCACAGGCTTTAGAGGACGTAAAGAACGTCGTCAGGAGAAACATGGGAGACGGAGTCAAGGACAACGGACTCACACTCAAAGGTCGGAATCAGGTTTTTTTTTATACTCCTCCATTTTAGCTCTCAGTCCTTTCTTTCATGACACTGAACATCAGCTGTCACACATTCCGCTGCCTCCAAGTGCCGACCTCGTCTCACCGGCTTGTCATTGCAGGCTTCCTGTTCCTGCACACTCTATTCATACAGCGGGGTCGACACGAGACCACCTGGACTGTACTGAGGAGGTTCGGTTATGACGACGACTTGGAGCTCACACAGGAATACCTGTTCCCCTTGTGAGTCCGGTTTTAAGGGTCCTTTATAGGTTTTGAGGTAGTGTGTATGATGTGTCCACTCGGCATCCAAGCCTCTGGTCTACTGTGCCAGGGCTGTTTTTAGTCAGCTAGCTCTGATATTTAAAAGCCTATATATCTTTCCCACCCACTCTGCTTGCACTGTGCCCGAGTGCATACCGTTTTCCTCGGTTACAGTTAAAGAAGCGTCAGAACACTCTGTCAACTGTAATGGGTGTGTCTGCTCAATTATTCCAGGATCAAGATCCCTCCCGACTGCACCACTGAGCTCAACCACAACGCGTACCTCTTCCTTCAGAGTGTGTTTGACAAGCACGACAAAGTGAGTGGTCTCCTAAGTCTCCTCTTTGTGGATGAGCAGCGGCAGCGTTTACATTTCGTCATCCTTAACATTTCGTCCGGATAACACAGCCGCTGGAGACGTGGTTACATTTATTTCCGCCTACGTGCCCTTTCAAAAACACAGGACAGAGATTGTGCGCTGTCGCCGGAGGAGGTGAAGGACTTGTTCAAAGTGTTTCCCTACATGCCGTGGGGACCAGACGTCAACAACACTGTTTGCACCAACGAGAAGGGATGGATCACATACCAGGGATATCTCTCGCAGTGGACGTGAGTGTGGAACATGTCTATTAATAGACACATGCTCCCATTTTAGCATCACTCAACCTAAATACTTTCTCCGCCAGATCCTTCCTGACTGTCTTGCACATGTGAATGCATAACAAATGTCATCATGTGTCATGTGTTCTCTGTGGCAGGTTAACAACATACCTAGATGTACAGCGTAGCTTAGAGTATTTAGGTTACCTGGGCTACTCCATCATCTATGAACAGGAGTCCCAAGCGGCTGCCATGACGGGTGAGTGATTGTCATCGAGCAATCGACTCTTATTGTGATTTTATGCCACGGAGAATAACGTGTTGGTTTTTGAAAGCACATTGTTCCATCGGCCATTGTCTCTCCCTCCTCTCCTCCGGTCTTCTAGTGACTCGAAACAAGCGCATTGATCTGCAGAAGAAACAGACCCAGCGGAGCGTCTTTCGCTGCAACGTCTTGGGGGCTCGGGGAAGTGGGAAGAGCGGTTTCCTCCAAGCTTTCCTGGGCAAAAATCTGCAGGTCAGCAATTATTCCCCCTAAATCTTTTTTTTTTTTATATCGCATTACTGTTTTACCTAGATTGTTATCGGATTGATAGTGAGACATTTATTTCGAAGCACCAATATTTGTAGGTCTTCTCTGACAAAGTTAAACTTTGTGGACTCGCATCGGTGACAAAGATGGCTCGATTACACAAGATAATGTTTTCGAGTTGGCGGAGACGAATGTGTGAAAAGCCATGACTGGTGTTTGTCATTGACCTTGCCTCGTTTTTCCTGCACAGCATCAGAGGCGGATTAGAGAAGACCACAAGTCCCTCTATGCCATCAGCACAACCTACGTCTATGGCCAGGAGAAGTACCTGCTGGTGAGCGTTGTCCTCCAAAATCACTGCATCTGCTTTGTGGATTTACTCTTATGCAATTATCCATTTGTATGCTGCAGAATGTTAATCTGTCCATCTGCTCTCTCTCCTCTCTCCTCTCTCCCTTGTGTTCACACGAAGCTCCATGAGGTGATGCCAGATTTTGACTTCCTGTCCGAGGCCGACTTAGCCTGCGACGTGGTCTGCCTGGTGTATGACGCCAACAGTCCGCGCTCCTTTGAGTACTGTGCCAAAGTATACAAGGTGTGCACATGTGTCAGCGAGACGGTTGAATGTTTCATAGAAAGCGATGAAGATCAAGCCTGTGACACTCGACCCTTGTGTTTGGCAGCAATACTTCATCGACAGCAAGACGCCATGTGTGGTGATCGCTGCCAAGTCAGACCTGCACGAAGTACGGCAGCACTACAGCCTTTCGCCCCACGAGTTTTGCCGTAAACACAAGCTCCACCCACCCCAGCCATTCACCTGCAACTCCACCGACGCTCCCAACAAAGACATCTACACAAGACTCACCACCATGGCCATGTATCCGTAAGCATACGTTTCACTCTTAAGCTAGCGCCAACAGTCCTGTCTTCGTAAGTTCATAAGTATCATTACTTTAAATGAAGTGGAGTTAGAATGCGTGTCGGTATCGGGGGGATGTAGTCTAGGTACTGGATCTGTAAGGAGATGGAAATACTGTGTTGGAATACGTCTTGTTTTTACATTAGAGTCAGGCTGAGCTTAGGTCTTCCCTTGGACCTTGTTGAACACCAGGTTTTGGGCTCCTCCCCCTCCTCCTCCTCCTCCTCTGTGTATTGACTATGTATATAGTGGTGAATACACGCATTTTTGTGTGTCTTTCTACAGCCACGCCCGCCTGCGCTGCATGTGTACCTGCAACAAGTGCACCTATTGCCTGTGTCAGAACCTTCTCAAGTTGGAGCTGCTGCGAAATATTAAGGCCCAACTCCGCAGGGTCGTTTTCAACAGGTTCATCCATAGAATAAGCACTTAGTGTTTTAACGTAGACTCGTTCCTCCCGTTTGTCCCCTGCCTTGGACTCCAACCTCCAGGGTGGGGGACAGATGGTGTCTCCCCCCCCCCCCTCCAATCTCTCTAATACTGGTGATGGTGGCAGCTCCCCTCCTCTCCCTTTATGCTCATCAGCGGTCACGGTTGCGTCACATATCCACTGCGGGCACCCATGGTATTTAAAAGTTGTGCCAGTGATACATATCTTCACATCTATCAAAGATACTGATTGAACCAGTCGAGCACCGCCAGGAAGTAGCGAGGTAAACCTTTCTCTACTTTGACCCCCGTCAGTCACCGGTATGTTTGGGTGTCTTGGTCTCTGCTCCAGCTCCAGCCAGCCCACCAGCTCTCTGTACAGTCTCGCACTGCCAAGTGTGTCCATGCTGTCCCAGCTAACACACAGGCTGTTTGCCAGGGAGGTAACAGTGTGTCAGTGAGTCCCATGTGGACGAAGCATGATGTGTGTTTTTTGTTGTTTTTTTGCCTGTGAATGAAAGACTTGATACTAATGTGACTGATTCCCACACCGTCACATTTGATGAAGAACATGGGAGTTTACAGTTAAATGTGAAGTGAACCCTTTACCATTGATGTTTACCACCTCTGGTCCTGCAGTGGATATAGAAACGACACATCTTGACTAACAAATGTATGATTCTACATTGAAATGGACCAAAACAAAAACCAATCTCCTCTGTGTGTGTTCCACTCAAACTGAACCTCGTTGAAGTCTGCATGTGTGACACGTGATTTCATATATTTCACACTCATCTCTCTGACACCACCTTTCATCTCCATTTAGAAATTGCCTGATTTGATTTAGAATTTTGTCTTTGATGTTCTCAGTCTTCATTTCCGTTCCTAACTCCCTCTGAAACAGTCCCTTTAGCTGAAAATTGTCTGTTGACTTGTTTAAATTGATAGCTGTGTAATTTGATTCCATTTGTCCATTTGTTTGTCTTGTCTCTCCTGTCATGTTTTCTTTCCACTCTATAGGAGTTCATGCGCATGTTTGTGGCTGCCCTGCTTCCTCTTCCTCTTGCACGTGTTCACCCTCTGCTGATCTGCCTGTTTGTTTATGATGCATGGCCTTGTCTGTTCTTCACCCGCCTCTCTACGACCAGTTGCATGCCCTCTGTAAAATGTCGCCACCTTCAGGCAATTGGGGAATCATTTTCATCAATCCAGAGAGAGCTTGGTGTGTTTTTGTAGAGATGAGAGCTTCACTGAGCTGAAGTGCCGGGTTTGAGCGGCTCTGTTTGTGTAGTATGGTGCGGTATGTTTGACGGATTTTGCCCAAAATGGTTTGAATGTCTGCCAGCATGAAACCTCTGCGCTCACTCCTTTTTTAATCTTCTGTGCTATTAATAGCATGACACCCACCAGACCAGTCAGTGCAAAGGGGCTGAGACACCACATGCACAATGTGTTCTAGGAAAACAGGGTTTATGGTCGAGGGTATTGTTTCAGTTGAGCTGGTTCTGATCTTTTTCCAATATGTGCAATCCAGAAATACTTCAACCAGAGATCAAGCCAAAGTGTTCCACATAGTGCTACTACTCTTTTGTGTATTTGGAGTCAGTAATTAGTGTGATAAGAAAGATCAAACCAGTTAAAGGGGGGGGGGGGGGGGGGGGGAGTAGAACGAAAGAGGCTCCTCATTTCCACTTTCACAGTATTAGAATATTATTTTTTGAGTCCATGTTCCATCGCAACAAATGGATTTACATTTCAAGTCTTGCTGACCTGTGGTGTGGAGGGTCTGTAGTATATGTGGTGTGTGTGTGTGTGTGTGTGTGTGTGTGTGCAGCTTTTCATGGTTTGAAGTGTGCAGTGAGATTTTACCAGGTATGGTTGCTTGTAAATTGCAGCTTGTGCTTTGAGAGGTTTAGCTGGTGAGTGAACCTGGGTTTGGATGTGCTGGGGGGGGCGGGGGGGCTGCTGTCAGATTTCAGCCTGACGCAGCAGGTTGGAAACATCTCCAGTGTGGAGGGGTCCGTCTCTGACGAGCAGCTAATTCCCCGAGACAGGTAAAGGCAGAACCCACATCTTTAGAGGAGGGATTGCTTCCTCTTCCTTGAATGTATCTTTAATCTTTTATACCAAAGGCGCCATATTACGCTCTCTCCACGTTTTCCTCTCCTCGGGTGGTTTCTGTGGGTTTTTTCTGTGTACGATACAAATTCACTTTTTGTTCAGTCTTTTTCCTTGAGCCTCCTGCCCTGTCGTGTGCACTGCTACCTCTGTGAGAATCAGAGCAGCCGCCTCTCCACCAGGGTTCCTGTGGATCCTTGTCAAATCTTAAAAGACGTTGGATTTATTAAGTAAAGAATAAGGCCATATTAGGTATTCAGGTGTCGTATTTGAAAATGACTTGGTCGCGAGATGTCAAAGAAAATATGTTGCATTTTCAAACCTTCAAAATCATTGGAAATCATTCATAGGAGACATGTTCTGAGTAATGTCCCCCGGAAACGGAATCTGTCTGAAGCTGCAGGAACCCTGTGCATGTCCCACCATCTTTCCCTCTTGTCTCCCCCAAGTTAGTTGTGCGCCTTCAACCTGAATCACAATAGATCAAAGCCCGTGTTCCTCTTTCAGGCCAATGTCACAGCTCACTGACATGAGTCAGTTATGATCCTGATAGAGGAAGTTTCCACAGGAGCGAACACATCCACTCGTCCCTCTGTGGTTTTTGAATACTGATCAGACACTGTTTTATGCTTCTTGTGTTTCCTGCCATGTGTTTGTCTCCTCACCTGCTCTCTGTCTCCCTCCCCCTCCCCCTCCTCCCCCTCTCCCTCCTCCTCACAGGCACATGGCTCAGGCTGACCTAAAGAACTCCACCTTCTGGCTGAGAGCGAGCCTCGGTGCCACCGTCTTCGCCGTGCTGGGCTTCGCCATGTACAGAGCTCTGCTCAAACAGCGGTGATCGGACAACGTGGCGCGACCACTCCCCCGCCCCCCACCCCCCGCAACCTCCCCACGCCCCGGGTCCCTCCCTCTGTTGACTCTGCTCCTCCCCTCCCTCCCACCTGAAAGACTCTCAAAGGCCGACCTTTCCTCCCCCGAACGACACGAGCGAGATCAAAAGTCATCGGTACATTTTGTATGCAAATGTGAATGAAATGCGTGGGTTGTCTTTTGTTGACGTTGGGGGGGGGGATTGACAGAAAACATTTGAAATAGCGGAGGTTAATTCCTCAGCTGTTAAAAGGATAGTTCCTTTTTTTTTCAAAGTCAGGCTCTATGAAGTACTAATTTACAACGCACAGCACTCGGCATGCGCCTGTTTGAAGAAGAGACGGACAAGAGTCGGAACGTGATGCAGGTTTTCTGTGACTGTCAACTCGGACTGGAGAAAACCAACACCTTACTCATAACTAGTGCTCCTAGCACTTACTGCGTTGTCGGGCAGATCTTTCATTTGGCGCCACGCGTTCAGTTAATGAAGGGGTTGTTCAATGTTCTCGCAAGTGACAGCATCAGTATTCATCAATACTCGCCCACAGATATAATTGGACTTATTTTACAGGCCAACGCCCCCCCCCCCCCAAAAACAACTAAACAACCAACTGTAGAGTAAATGAAGTTCCACTTCTTGCTCGTTGCTCTGCAACAGTTGGAATGACGAGCTCTCTTCCCCGCCTGTGACACGGCGACAGTGCGTTAGTGCTTCATAGACCCATCTTCAAAGAGAAGCTCGGATCAGACCCAAGTCTCTGAATGTTTCTCACCTCGATCCAGTTTGTGTTCTCCTCAGGTCAGTGTTATCCGTCGGGTGGTGGGAGAACGCAGAGAGACGGCCGTACGCTCGAAACGCCACAAAGGGACGCCAATCTGTTTATAGTTGTATAATATGCAGCATATCGTAAATACAAACAATTTTAGGATGCGACCCCCGTAGACGGCGCCACAGGCTGTGAGCGTTTTTGGTGTTGGTATGAACAGCGCTACATCTAACACTAGAAAGGTCATGGAGGACAAGCACTCGTTTTTTTGTTTTGTTTTTCTCTTTTTTTTTGCGTGTTAATTTATTAACCTCGTTTTCTTTGGTTTCCTGTCTGTTTTAAGTGCAGCAAACAGACGGAGGGATTCACATTTTCTATGTATTTTTGTATTTAGAATGATGAGAATTGTCCTCGTCGTGTATCATTTACCACTTTATGCTTCTGTTTTGATTATTTGTTTTTTTGTTTTTTTTCCCTGCATTTTATGTAGAGCCATGTCCCTCAAATGACCCAGTATTTTACATGAAGCTAGAGGCTCACAGAGGCCAGGGGATGGCGCCGTTAAACAGCCATTGTGTGCACCTCTCCACACTTTGACGCGTTTCTAATCATTCTCTTTTCTGAAGATTTACGACAAACAGTTGTATGATCTGGTGCAGCTTTGTTATCGGAGGGCATGACTGCGGATTTAATAGCAGAAAAAAGGAAAATACATTGGTTTTAAATATCTGAAATAAATGACATTTACACCCACGCGTGTATTCTGTGTCCTTAAAGCGCGGTAGGAGCGGTATGAATCATATTAAGGTGAACCGGGATTTTTGAGAAGCAGAATACAGAAGTGAGGTCATTGGGGTTGTGAACGATTCTGTTCTCAGCAAACGTGACGAGGAAGTCGCACCACAAACAACAAAAAAAAGAACAGACGACCGGAGAGACCGACCAACATGTCGGTCGATGGCACTAAGCTGCTGTTTGAAGGCTTCCTCCAGAAAAGAAAGGACGTAATGGTGAGTTTGAAAGTGTCTTGGTTTCAATTTTTCTGAGTGAACAAGAACTTGAATTTCATGTTGAAACATCCTTCTTTTTTAATTTTTTTTAATTTTATTTTTTAGAAAATCCGATGGATGACGTACTGGTTCAGGCTTCAAAATACAACCATGTTCTTCTACACCAGGAAGAATGGCAGCGCTGTAAGTAGATAAACACTGTACTTCTATCTCAATATTATTCAACTCTCATCTCTGAACCCCATTCAGTTTTTTTTGTTTTTTTTGTTCCCATCTTTACACCCATTACGTTTTAAAGGTGAGGTGTGTTAGATTTGGGTGCAATTATTTCCATCTGTATTTCTTGAAATCATACTTTCACTTTCTACTACTTTTTCATTTAAATGATTTAATTGCAATTGCGTTGATGTGTCTCTTCTTTCAGTCACACCTGCGAGGCCTTTACTACATTTACACAGTAAGTCAGCCATTTTGAAATTCCAGCTCACACAAAGAGGATCCACAGAGATTCTCCTCGTCGGTGTCCACCGTCTTGAGCAGGGAGATCACAGGAAGTCTGGGTCATGTCTGTGCAGGTGCAGTCGGTGAGGGAAGTGCCGAGCGACAGGAGCCGCTTCACGTTCGAGATCGTCATGAAAAACGGGAAAAGAAAAATGTTGGTCAGTCGCGAACTCGCTCGTCTGGTGACGGTTGGAAGAGAACGGGTCCCTTTCCACAGGGGAAGCGCGGATCAAACCTCAAATGTGTTTGGAGGGCGTGAGCGCAGCTCAGTCTGGTTGTCTCTGCGTGCGCGCGAGAAGACGGGTCTCTTGGCATCTGTTCCTACATCTGTGGATGTGTGACTCCGCGCTTGTGTGTGCAGGCGGCTGCGACGGCAGAGCTGAGAAAGGAGTGGGTGGAGCAGCTGTGGCAGGCCATGCATCTCTCGTCCTGTAGGATGTCCGACTTCAGAGTGGCACTGTGAGTCAGGAGCAAAACCACACAACTGGACTCGGACTTTGATCAAGGCTGTGACCACCACTGCCCCCCCCCCCCCCCCCAACCCTCTCTCTTCCCCCCCCCCCTCAGGCCTGATGAGAGTGAGCAGGGAGAAGGAGTGATGGAGCCTCCACCTGCTCGGCCCCGCTCTGATCCAGCCCCCTTCGTCCAAATCCGCTGGGACTCCAGGAGCAGGGCCTCCCCCGTCCAGCCGACGGAGGAGCAGAACCGCGGGGAGGGCGTGTACGAAAGCGTGGGGGCGGCTCTGGGACACCGGCGTCAAAGTGGTAAACCTTAAACGCACTCACAGGTTGATCCTCGGGTTGTTCGTCCCGCCGCCATGACCTCGTGTGATTTCAGGTGGCCGCCTCCGTGAACTTCCGTGGACCAGCGGGTCGACGAGTGCGCAGGAAGGAAACTACGATGTTTTACCACTCAGGAACGGTACGATCTTTGTGAAGTTGGAAATAAGCTTTCAAATGGTTCCTGGAGCTTCTGGCAAATGAAACGACACTTAAAAAAAAAAAAACAAAGATTGAGTCAATCCTAGCCATTTTAAGATTCAAGACAAATATTTACCGATTATTTTTACCTGACACAAATTGCTGACTTTGAAAGTCAAATGTCAGAGAGATATATTTCCAAATTCTATTCATAAAGAGTACGTTTTCAGACCATTGAAGGGTTGATTTCAGACGTTTTAATACCAATTATTGCCTTATTTTCCGACTGAATGCCTCTCTAGACTTTTTGACAGAAAGGCAGCATGGACGATAACTGCGGTTCATCCCATGTTGTCGTGTCTCTTCAGTGACACGTGAGCCCCCACCAGCCATGAGTGAGGTCATCTATGACACGCCCCTGTCTTACGGGATGTCTGCTGGACACCAGGGTGAGTTTGACTCAACACTTGGAACAGTAACACAGAACAACCCACATCACGAAGCCTCTCACTCACTGAGATATGTTTTGATTCCACCTCAGACACAGCAGGAAGTATCTATGACACACCGAGCGCTGTGCTCAGGGAGAGGCTCGCTCACACAATAGGTGAGTAAACACTCAGTGGACATCCCCTTTAATAAGAAGCACATTGGAAAAGGTCCAGCATGTCATGTTTAGGTCAAAGTAATGGATAGTAATGGAATCCAAAGTCAGCCGTTTTTCATTTTCAATTATAAGTCTATTGTGAAAAATAACATTATTAATGTAG
>JAFBJT010001301.1:75758-100608 GCA_016785325.1 Chascanopsetta lugubris
TCTCGCGAGGAATATCACAGATGTCTAATGTCACTTACAGTACAGATTTACAGGAGCAGTCATCCACCAGGCGAGAGATAAACAATCAGTAAACAAGCATAAAAGTGATTTGTGCATCCTAAAGGTTTCACAGAAGAAAACTCAAAGTTTCAAAATGGAATCAGCAACAGACACGTCTGCTGTAATCATCATGTGTTGTGATCATTGTCAGTTATATATATATGTATATACATGTCAGCATATTATAGTCATATCTGGTTTCATGGTTCTGTCACACACACACACACACTCTCACAGCACAATGTGTAAAAATGATAAGGTTGTTTGATGTGATTGACAGTTGGATGTCACTTCCTCTGTTTGTAGATGTAAAGTCTGTTTGTTGTCAGCAGGAGTGTGTACGTGTTATGTGTGGCTGAGTTTAAAGTCGGATTCAGGAAATTTTTTTTTTAAATTATCACTGCAACACAAACATTTCAGCCTTTTTTTAAAAGGTAAATCAGGCAAACACATTATTTATAATGTCATGTATTTATATATTCCACCATAAGATTTAGACAATCTTGTGTAAAGAGAGAAAAACAAATGTGTTGTCGATATAATATAGGGCAAATAAAGCACTGTACATATTTTACATTGGACCTCCTTTGTTTCGGTGTAGAACGATGTTCTGTTAGATCTTATGTTTTTTTAAATCTTCCCTCTGCTCCAACAGCAGCAAAATGAAAAACTAATCCTGCCGCCAAATGTTCATAACATGAAGAGCTGCGTTCAGATTGACAGTTATCTATCTGCTTTGTGTCTGGTCTGTCTTACCGCCACTGGGCTGTCGTAGTAGTAGTAGTAGTAGTAGTAGTAGTAGTAGTAGTAGTAGTGGTGTTTGGAGAGCAGTTTCCTCGGAGTCGAGCGCGACATCACAATCAGGCCTTGGCTTGGGACTGCTCCCGGAGGAACTCCTCCAGGACGGTGATGATGCCGCAGGCCTCGGGCAGCTCGCTGTGCTCCGCCCTGGCGTTCTGCAGCAGCACGTCTCCGTTCCCGCAGCCCTGCAGGAACTGGCAGCAGCGGAACAAGGCGTAGTGGCTCATCTCTGCCTGTCGCACGAACCGCTTCAGGCTGTTCATGTCCTGGATGGCCTGAGGAGGAGGAGGAAGAGGAGGAGGTGAAAGGTGTATTTTACACTCTGCTAAAGGACGACTTTATAGAAGGAGAGGGAACAAAAAGCAGATGTTGCAAAATAACTGATATCATTAGATACTTAGAATATTCAAATATCTGCTCGCCCTTCTTTTCTTCAAAATGTGAAAACGTGTTCTTCAGGGCTCAATGAGATTATCATGGTCATATTGTATTCCGCCAAATTACAGACATATTTTGTTTTTAGACAACATCAATTTGTCGCTTTCTAATTAAGCTTGACTTCCATAAAACCCAGCCATGGTCTGTGTGTCCGTTCTCCGACCTTGAGCTTGAAGTTCTCCAGAATCTGTCTGAGCAGGAAGGGATTGCATCGCTCTGCGGCGTTCACAAAGGCCTGGATCCACTCGTCGCAGAAACGATTGGTGACTGAGGAGGAAACGACACGTCTTCATCGGACCGCACGGAGAAAAGTAACACATCTTCTGCAACAACGGCGTAAAACCAAAACTGCCCTCGTCTTCATCCAAAATCCCTCCAGAATGGAGTAGAATCCAAAATGCTGATTTTGAGAGTGTGCCTCTGGGACACGATGGGGACTCACCGGTATTGGAGAGCGTGGGTGGGCTGGTGGTGCAGTCGATCAGCAGGTCGCCTGGCGTGTCCTCGGACATGGCCTTGCACAGGGAGGCTGCTGTGGTGTCTTGCTGGGACAGACCCTGTAAACTGGCGGCTTTGATGAACCTGCGAGGAGGTGAGATGAGTTTTCGATCAGGCTGCGCAGAGACACGGCGCACGAGCCGCTGTGGATTGTGGGTGTGAAAGGGAAAGGCCGGCGATGTCGCCCACTCACCTGGACACATCGGCCTTCGTCCTCTCGTCGGCATTGACGACGTCCACGTGAGTGTGACTCAGAGCCTGTGTTCATGGGAGAATGCATCAAGGCTGTGCATCAAACGCTGTCGTTGGCCAAATAAATCAAGTCGAACACAGTGGTTTTATACGTACAGATTAAATACGCATTCTAATGTTCTTCCGGGATCATTATCTGCAGAGTCGTTCAGCTCAAAGCACTTTCATTGAATAGTAATGAAGACGTTTTAGGTTATAAAATAAAATAAAAACAAAAGCTCAAAATCATTAATGATTAATTAATAAGTTATCAATGTCTACGAATGTCAGAAACCAATAATGGAATACAATAGTATAAATACAATAGATGTTCTTCAATATACTTAATTCAACTACAGTACAGCTGGAAGGATGATAACTTTGCCTATGAGGGGATTTGTTTTTCATTTAAATAAAATGCATATTCTAAATGCATTTCCTCCCCCCTCCCCCCAATCAGAAAGGTTTGTTTCAATCAAATGAACGTCAGAGGGACGTTTCCTCACAGAGGAGCTCATATTCAATGAGCAACACTCGTCAGTCACGTGTTACATCTTAATACATGCGCCTCCAGACGGGTGTCAGCAGACTCACAGCGTGCAGCAGGAAGCTGATGTTGCTCTGGACCAGCTGCACCACTCTGTGAATGTGCATCACAGACTCCTCGTACCAGCGGCTCAGATAGGGTCGCACCTCCGTCTCCAGGTTTTGCAGCTGACACAGAAACGGAGGGACAAATCAAATCTTCCACCGTCGATGTCAACTTTAAGACAAACTTTGTTTCTGTGGTGTTTTTGTTGTTGTTGTTGTTGTTGTTGTTGTTGTCGTACCTCTGGTGTTTGCAGGCTGCTGTGCAGACCCTGCACGTATTTATCAAGCTCCAGTCTGAATGTGAGCCGGGTCAAGGGAGTGAAACCAATGCATTTGTAAACTGATGTGAGAGGAGAGGAGAAAAAAAAAACACATCTTGTCTCAACCTTAAAGAGTAAAGTCAAGGATATAGGTTGAGTCCTTTTTCAGAGCCGCCCATGAAGCAGATGACGTATCCGTTGCCGTCGGCATCAGGCTGCTCAGGAGACCGTTCCTGCTCCAGGAGGCAGCAGTAACAGCCCACCGCCTCCTCAGGGATACTGGAGAGAATGAATGAAAAAAAGCAACGATCCGTTACGTTAACCACACGTACTATATTTTGTGTTATTGATCCAGTAAGTACTGAAGGCACAGTATAGTATGTCGCTTTTTGTCACTTTCTGGACCGTAAAATAAACGGCATTTTTTGACGGTAAAATAAACGTCATAGTATAGTATGTCGTTTTTCTTCATTATTTGGACGATAAAATAAACTTCATAGTATGACGTCTGTAAAGTGACATTAAAAAGGTCAGAGTTTAGTATCAGATGTACAAAGTGCAAAAGCATTACCGATAAAGCTGGCTAGCTAATCAGAGCATTAGACTCGAAGTCTGAAGGTCGTGGGTTCAAGCCCTTCATAGATGTCAGAGTGAAGAATACAAGATCACTATTTTCCTTCACTTTTTGGATGATAAAATAAACTCAATTTTTTGATGGAAAAATAAACGTCATAGTATAATATGTCGTTTTTTCGTCACTTTTTGGACTATAAAAGAAAACGGCATTTTCTGACAGTCAAATAAACGTCATAGTACGTGCCTGAGTTCCACGGTGGCGATGTTCCCCATGCCTCCGAGCAGAGCTCCTTTACTCAGCCTCCTGGAGATGTAGGTCCGCAGCTCAGGCTCCGCCTCCGAGGGCAGGCTGCTGTCAATCAGCGTCAGGCTGTGGGCGACGCACAGAGTCAGTGTGGGTACGAGTCAAATCTGGAGGCCGCTCGAGTTAAAGGTGCAGAGTGTAAGTTGTGTCAGTTTTGTCACTTGTATAAAAAAGAGAACAGGTATAACAAATATAACAGAAACAATGACATACTGAGATTTTAATGAATTTATAATCACCTGACCCTTAAATGAGCCCATTAATGTATATTTACATGAGGAGCGGATCCTCTCTATGGGTTCCACCATGTTTTTACAGTGGCCCAAACTGGACATACAAAACATCTTTTTAATGAGTTTTAATGACCACTTAAGTCGACTATATAAGTTCTCCTGTATGTGAGGTGATGGATCCAACATGCAACTGCGCCTCTAGGTGTCACCAAATCTTACACACTGCACCTTTAATGGAGAGGAGATGGAGAAAGCTGATGACCAGAAGCCACATCCAAACACACAACACAGCGGTAACACTACACAACACTGCAACAGGAGTCTTTCAGTCACACGTTGTCGGTTGAGATCAGGTTGAGACCTGCAGCCAATGAAGCGCAGCAGCACAGCCACGACCAATCAGAACAGGACCACAAATGGACACGGAGGTCATTCCATGTAGAGCAGAAACACCAGCAGCAGCAACAGCAGCTCATGGATGAATCGATGTAGTGAAAGAGTGAAAGAAGAAGAAGAAGAAGGGCAGATCGGCTCCTGTGTTACCTAAAGTCATCCTGACTGGTGGAGTCTGCTCGTCTCTGGTTCCATGCCACACTTTCCCCAGAAGCCTCAGATCTAAGACAATCGACAGTTGACTCATCAAGCCGCTCACTTGAAAAGGACAAAATAGTTTCCCGCTACGTTGGTGAGCAGTTATTGGAGTCTGAGGTGGACGCAGTGCAGTAGCCGACCCTGTACTGTAGGCGGCAGTCCACACACACATTGCACACCTGTCATAGTTTCCCTGGTGGCGACGAAGAATGAGCACAAGAACAATAACAACAATAATAATCTTATATGTCGAATCATCGGCTCCAGCAGCCACTCGGAGAAACAATGAAGTAACCCAACAACACAGAGGGGGTAAAGGTCTAAACACAACCAAACTACAACCACGTGACAACAACACGAACAGCGTCCGAGCCTCACCTGGTGCCTTGATACAGGTAAATGGTGTAGTAACAGTTGAGCTGGGTCCTCTGGCCGTACCCGGCCATTTCCTCACTGTCGAAGTCATCTCTCTCTTCCACGTCGATGGAATCCTGGAAGGACGACGTCTGGGAGGTAAACATGGTCCCGCTGCTGCACAGTGGAAGCTAGCGGCTAAAATGGCGGACAACGGTGAAGTGGCGACACTCTAATGAGGCCGTGTTGTGTTGAGTTGAGGTGAGGGTTCAGGTTAGTGTTTTAGAATCGATTTAAGATCGATACGTTAGCAGGGATAAGTGCTGCCGCAGTGGGAAGACAGCTACTCGTCTGTGTACACACTGCGCATGTCCGTGACTAAAAAGGGTCCGGGTCGTCTGCGGTTCACGTCCAATAGTTCTGCTGTGGCCAAAAATTGTTGGAACTCTTCTGTGTCATCCTTTTATTTCTCCAGTTGAATTTAAATGTTTATGCGCATTTTTTAAATTTTTAGATGTGGTTAATTTTTCAAATAAAGACATTACATGCCGTGTTCAGCTAAATCAAACAATTAGGCCAGTTGACGTTCAAATTGGGAGCCAGACGGTCCTCAGAGAGTAGTGTGTGTGAGGATGATTAAGGGCAAAAAATAAACAGATTTTGAAAAATCCTTTATCATTATTTTTCAATTATTTGGACAGCATCGAAGCCTCGCCGTTTTTGGACAGTTTGCTGGGAGCACAGTGGCGGTGTTGAACCAGTAGAGGGCGCAGTGCGGCTTTGTGGCGATAACGGAAACGGCATCTCTCCCCCTGTCAGTCAGTCCGCTGCCCGAAGCCGCTGTCAACTCGGGGTCTAACGGGACGAAACGGCTCTGAATGAGCCATGGGAAGAAAGAAGAAAAAGCAGCTGAAGCCTTGGTGCTGGTATCCTTCTCAAACACGTTTCATTTCACAGTATACCGTCGTTAAAGTCACGGAAAATTCTGTAGCACGAGCCCGTGTTTTTAAGCTAGCTTTAGCCTCTGGTGATAAATACATAGCGCAGGTGCAGCGAAGTCACCACGACAGAGTTTCACATACTTGTGGATGTAAAAAAAAAATGTTGTAAGTATTATATTAATATTTGCTACTACTACTATATTAGCATGTGTTGTTTATGAATTTTCAGATATATGACACACATGTAAAGAGTGGCTTTTCCATTTAGCATGTTACCTACAACTTGCAATGTTTACATGTATCCGTTCTTTGGACAAATGAAGACATCAAAACGTCCCATAATAACATTTCTTCATACACATACAGCACATTGGAAGTATGTCTTACAATCAAATACTATGTTCAAAATGTGTACATTTGAAGTACTATGTCATGAAATTGTTTCAGTTTCTGATAAGTCACATGTTTACCTCATACATGTCGTATAACTTAGGTCACCACTAACTGCAAATGTTCAGGGTGTTTTCAAGTTAAACCTCAACTAATGTCAGGTACTGCAACAGAGATTTTGATGATGAAAAGATTCTCATTCAGCATCAGAAGGCGAAACATTTCAAATGTCACATCTGTCACAAAAAGCTGTACACAGGCCCGGGACTGGCAATCCACTGTATGCAGGTGAGGAAACCACGATACAGTAAAACCAGCTGAATTAAAAAATGAATAAGTAATATGAGAGACTCACTGTGAGTGGCCTCACTTCTCGCGCAGGTGCACAAAGAAACCATCGACGGGGTTCCCAATGCAATACCTGGGAGGACCGATATTGAGCTGGAAATCTATGGTATGGAGGGGATTCCTGAGAAAGACATGGAGGAGAGAAGACGACTGCTGGAGCAGAAGAACCAAGGTGTTTTAGCTGAGATGCCCCCCACAACAAAACAACCAGCTTCTCTTAATTATGACTCTTGTTCAAAGTATCATGTGTCAGCCCTGGTATGCGCAGTCCTTGCCATACATCCGCAGACTGATTGTTTCCTCTCTCCATTTGTCAGAGACTCAGAAGAAAAAGCAGAACCAGGACGACTCTGACGAGTATGACGACGACGACGAACCAGGTCCTTCCTTCCAGCAGCCTGCCGCGGGTCAGACCCAGGGCACCTACATCCCCCCCATCACCCAGCCTGGCGTCGCTTCCTGTTCAGGTGCTGCAGGGATACCGCTCAGCAGCTATTCGGGTAGAGCCTCAGCCATCGACAGATCTCACAGATGCGGTCGGGTTCGCTCATTTTCTGTTGTTTCATGCTAAATAAACCTTATTGCCTCAGGAATGCCACCCATGATGCCCGGTGTGCCACCCATGATGCCAGGAATGCAGCCTGTGATGCCGGGAATGACTCCGGGGTAAATGTTTTGCATCCCAAATCAAGGCCCACTCAAATAATCACTGTGTATTGTATTGTAACCTTTTATGTGCATTTAGCATGATTCCAATGGGAAGGATGATGCCCCCGGCTCTCAGGATGCCCCCAGGGATTCCAGGGATCCCTCCAGGTAACCAGCGCCCTGCCACTGTTCGCAGCACACGTTCAGACACACTGTATATCTCCCTGCTCCGGTGACGCTCAGTGTTTCCTGTCGTGCGATTGCGCTGGTGTCAGGCATGCCTCCTCCGGTGGACCACCACCGTTCAGGCATCGCACACATGACTCAGGTCCCCCCTGCTGGAAGCATGCTGGTCAGACCCGCCGCTCCCGCTGCCGCCGCCCCCTCGGTCCAGCTCGATGTCACGAAGCCTCTGTTCCACGGTGCCGGACAGGTCGACACCTCACTCATTTCCTGACTTTTTTCAGCGCCATTCCGGCCCCATATCTAAGAAGTTGTTTCCCTCTGCTCCCTCCGTCAGAGTCAGCAGGCAGCATCGGGACCCCCCCACCCTCCCCCTTCAACCTCATCCGACCTCTCAAAGCCCACGTTCCCTGCTTACACTCAGGTCACCGTGTCCAGCCCCGGTGCCGGCAGCAACGCCGTCTCCAAACCCATGTCCACCATGACCTGTAAGCCCGCCACTCTCACCACCTCCAGTGCAACCAGTAAGTTGATCCATCCTGATGAGGATATCTCACTGGTAAGTAGTCATAACTAAAACTGGTGTTTGTTTATTTATTTATTTATTTTTAAACTTTCAGTAAAATCATAGATAAATCCTCTGACAGTGTCACAGTGTAGGAAATAGCATTGTCACACAGAATGTAGACTTACCAAGTATTTCTTCTTCTTTTGTCCTGGCAGGAGGAGTTGCGAGCTCAGCTGCCCAGGTACCAGCGCACCATTCTCCCCCAAGGCCAGGCCGCCGCGGCCGCTGCGGCGGCGGCCACGCTAGCGGCTCCCATGAGCGGCGTCATGGCTTCTCAGCAGCCAGGCATGAGGCAACCTATTCCAAGTACAAACAGCTTTGTTTTGGTTCATGGAAAAACATGTCTTCGCATAATGCCTTCTATTAAATTGTGCATCGTTCTACAACGCTGTGTTCCTGCAGGTCAGTATGGTGGTCTGCCACAGGTGATGCCAAGTTTCATACCTGGGGGGATTCCTCTGTACGGACAGGCCCCCCCTGTGGTCCCCTCGGGGTTCCAGGGAGCCTCTCCCAGGCCGCCCATGGGAATGACACCCCCCGTTATGTCTCCTGGAGGCCGCTACTGAAGCCTGCCCTCTGCTCGTCTATAGGTTTGGACACTCAACCCTTTTCTAATGTCCTCAGCTGCAAGTAGACTAAGCAGTCTTGGTATTATAGCTATGACGAAGAGACACTCGTCAACTAAAGAGCAAAGAAAACAGCTATGACAGCATCACTGAGCGCATCTCTGCACCTAAGCAATACCATTGATTGTTGTTTCAAACCTCTGTTCTGTGGCTTCTTTTCTCCTCATGTTTCATTCAGGTGTGTAGAAGTGTAATAGATTTGGTTCGTAGTGTTGTGAAGGCGCTGGAGTTACATGGACTGTGCCCTCCCTTTATCAAGGCAAGTTTGATGAAAAGACTTTTGAGTTCTAAAGATAAAAGTGTGAGGCCTTCACAGCACGTTGTGCTGTTGGACTCTGCGTCCCCAACTTTGTTTGGTGAGGGCTTCAGCTTTCGTTCAGTCTTTCCCGATAATTCAATCATTTATTCTAAATAAATGAAGGAGTATATGTGTTGTTGTAAAAGTGTACTGTAATAAAACGTGGCAAAAATATAAGACTCTTTCTTGCGGGACATTAGTGGGAGAAGTGGCATCGACATCAGCAGGTTTGTACTTCAGAGGATAACCAGACTTGGTTTTTGTTGTCCTGAAGACAAACCGAGCTTGCGTCTACATCGGGACGTTAAACGATTTCTCATCATAAGCCTTTGATCTGATGCTCTGTACGCGGCACTGAAACACTGAATGCATTGTACAGCTGCATAACTTCCAGGTGGCTCTGGAGCTAAAATGCACATTTCTCTTCCCCCTGTAGCGATGCCATGGTGGGAGAAGCTGAGGCCCTGTCTCAGTCTAGTCCTGTTTCAGCCTGAGGCAAGTCTCACCATTTTCTGTCTTCTCAATCATTTTGAGCAGGGGCCCTCACAGCTGATGCGCTGTTGGATCTTCATGTCCCCAAACTTGCAGCAAGTTTGGTGAAGGCCCTTGTTCTGTGTTACTTAGGTTCCACTTCTCACAGGCATCTTAGCACATGTGGGTTATACACACCGTTTGTGCCATTGACCATGTTCCGTTGTCGACTGGTGAGAACACCAGGAAGCCGTTTTCATTTAAAAGCCCCGCACCGCAAGTGTAGAGCAGGGGCGTCCAAACAGACCGTTTGAGACCCCTGCTGTTGAGCTCGTAAATGAAACTGCTGTGGTGTGTTCAGAGGATGATGTACTTTTCTGTCAAACTTGGAAGTCGTCATGACACTGGTTCCTTCAGTAGAAAGTCAATGGAATTTTGGCGGTTACAGATCAACTCTATAACACAAGTCTGCAACTTCCATATTTTCTTCTAACAGACCACACTTTGGTCAATTTAATTGACTGATCATTCCATCATGGAAAATTGCATCCTAAAGTATTAAAAGTACTCTAAATATTGGGCTATTAGATGACATTTACATTGATATAACACCCGAGTTAACTTGTGTCACATAATTCAAAACACATTTGTCGAACCTAAAAATCCATTGACATACAGATATGGACCAGATATTCTAGCATGCTAAAGTACTTCCATGTGTTTTGATCAGTCCTGTTGGCTCGGCGAGTCATCTGATCAGTCACTTTCAGCCCTTTGTACATTAACAGGTTTGTGATGAGCACAAGAGTTTCATCCATTAAATGCTTTTCTGTCACGTTTCCCCTTTTAACAGCATAAAATATGGGCTGTGAAATATGTTGATTTCTGCATTGTGAGAAAGACCCATTTGCTTCAAATGGATCGTATTCATGGATGTGCAGCAAAATGTGATCAGTAATAATCTTTCAAATAATTTCAACTACTCCCTGTGGTGAGTAGTTAAAAATGCAAAAACTAGTAGAAGTGGTCTCGTTTCAGTCCTTGTCCAAAATTGACTCAAAACACAAGTTTACTTGTAATTGTTTATTATGCATTTGGTTCCAAAAGTTCTGATTTGGTTGCGTTTGAGGATTCAGGTACAATCGTCTAAACTGGACTTGTGCGCCAGGTGCCACTTGGGGGCGCTGTGACATTACCGGTCAGTGCTGCATGTTTTGATTTATACATGATCCCAGGAGTGAACTTCTCTAGAGGCGCAGCCTTTCCGTCGTCCTCGCTGCCTGTAATTAGAGAAATGAGTCACAAGGAGCTAAAGCGTTAAAAAAACAAAACAAAAAAAAACTTGGCAACATCTTTTCAGGCCTCACCAGTTTCTGTTTGGCCAATGTCGTCGTCTTCCTCCTCCTCCTCCTCTTCTTCTTCTTCTTCTTCTTCTTCCTCCTCTTCTTCCTCCTCCTCCTCCTCCTCCTCATCTTCTTCCTCCTCCTCCTCATCATCTTCCTCCTCCGGTGTGGATGGACCAGAAAGCTGTTCCTGCACATCTGGGACAAAGAAGCATTTGTCGAACCATAGGTTAAAATAATAAATAAAGTTTGTATCCCAAAAAGCTTTAAAATAAGTAAGGAAAATATGAATGTACGTACCGACTCTCCTGTTCCCTCCGCTTCTCCACAGACTACCGAAACGGGCAGGTCTGTTGATCTCATTTAAAACCGACGGGAGGTCTTCCACAGGTAGTGACCCACTTCTGTATTTAGCGGATAAGACGAGCATTGGACCCACGCTTGTGGCCTGCTCCGATGCTAAAAAACAAAAACAAAAATTACAAAACAACAAAGTACAGTGTGTAGATTTTAGTGACATGCAATTGTAGGCAAATTATGTGTGATAATTAGATCCGACCATCGTTGGCCGCCATTTTAACCCCTGTTAAATTAAACTAAAAGTAGCCTTCAGCTATTGTTCATCCTAGTTTTTAACATTGTGGCATCTCCAAAAAACATGTCAATATGGTGGCCTCCATGGAGAGGACGTACTACTGGTGTAGACCTTAAGAGTTCAGTCAGACGTGATGCAAACAATCAGTATAGTCCATGTTAATTTCATATATATATATATACACACACACACACACACACACACACACGAATGCTGTTGAAAACCCGGCATCAAGTGGTAACTGACATTAAAATAAATTGAGCTCTTACCCGTGTTGCCCGTCTGCAGACTTCTGCCCGAGGGCTTAAGTTCCTCTGGTCTCCCAAACCCACGAGGAGTGAACTTGGCAGGGCTGCTGGGTTTAGTCTCACCAGCAACACTTTGACAGTGTCCGCACAAGAAGTCACTTCCATCAACTGATCGCCACCTGAAATAGAAGCCACATTAAAAACCAAACAAAAAAACACACCCATTTTACATCAGCTACGACACTGAACCACTCAACAGAAAACGCTTGCCTTCCGTTTGAGAGACCACAAGCTTTATTCGGCGCGTCTGCATCATTGACGGACACAGCAGTCAGGCGACAGGTGATGTAGAGCTTCACACACACAAAGAGGAAAGGAAATATGAATATATATTATTACGACCCATGCGATGATTCGAAATGTGACCTCACCTCTCCTCGCTCCTCCTCATGAAACCTAAAGGCATCGATGACCATCCGCAATTTGTCATCTTGTGTCCTGGGGAGGAAGTGAGACCTGGAACCAGGAAGCTGGGAGTCAACCAGACACCTGCAGAGGAGAAGTCACATTTTTAAACAAACAAACAAAAACTAGAATGATTCATAATTTCCTAACATGTGTTGGATTATGATCTTTATGCCTGCACCATCTTTTTATCGTCAACTACATCACGTTGAGACATTTATATATTCAACACGGGCTCCTACTGGTCAGTGTTTTAGGATGGACAGGCTCCAGCCAATCACAGCACCAGCTGCAATGGTGGCTGGGCTCGATCAGTTCAGAAACAAATAAAATAAAAAAATGTACAGTGTGTAAGATTTGGTGACATCCAGTGGTGATGTTGCTGCTCATTACCACCGATCCCCATTCTTTACTTAAAGCAAGTACGAAAACCTCAAATAGCCTTTTATTCATCATTCACATGTTGAGTCATTATGGGCTGCTGTAAAAACATGGCCGCCCTCCACCCCGGATCAAATGGGCCCATTGAAGGGACATTTTGCTTGTCCCGAGATAAATGTACATGAAAAACCCTCAATCTTACACTGGCCCTTTCATTTCCTGCCAACAGATCACCTCCACACTGCGGCTTCGGCCACAAGCGAACGGACCTTGAGGCAGTGGACCGTGCTCACCCGTTGTCGATGAAGACGTATCTGGGCTCAGAGTGGACGTCTGGCTCCAGCGTGGCCACGCAGCTGCTCACAAAGACCCGCAGGCCCAGGTGATGTCCCACTGTGACCGAGGCCTCCAGGCTGATGGGCTCGCCCAGGAAGAACACGTTGAGCCTTCTCTCGTAGAGCCAGTCATCTGAGAGAGAGAGAGACAGAGAGAGAGACAGAGAGGGTGTCAACAGATGGGATCCAATTCTGCGGCACATGCGCGAGGTTAGCGAACCCGACCTGTCATGATCCTCAGGTTGAAGTCCAGCAATTCCACAGCGGCTTGTGTGGACATGAAGGGGATCCAGGTGGGCGTGATGGAGGAACTGGACAGACTGTACTTCCTGTGAAGGGAAGGCACACGTTTGAGCGACGGGCGGCTCGCCGAGGTTTTCGCCGAGCCGAGGTCCCGAACGCACCCACCTCTGGTATCGACACTCGACGGGAACGACGGCCTCGTCCATGCGAATCAGCCCGTCCACCGACGCCTCGGGGGAGAAGATGAGCAGGTTGGTGTAGACCAGGCTGTCCTCGGTCATCTGCCAAGTCAAAGACAAAGTGTTGACAGGTGGGACTCGGAACATCATCTGAGCAGAGGGAGACTAGTTACCCAGTGCTGGGTGCCGCAGTCCTGGAGTCCCACAAAGATCCTGTACTGGTCCCGCGAGGTGGCTGCAGCTCTGCAGTAGACGTCATCCTCCACTCCAAGCCGCAGCTCGTCGCTTTTGACGGGAGCTCCGACTCCGAACAGGTCGGCTTGGATGATGATCTCCAGCGAGTCCGGGTGGCAGGTCACGCTCACGGTGTTCACCGGCTCGCGATCCTCGGCCGTCGGCTTCTGTTGCAGCTGCTGCTGCTGCTGCTGTTGCTGCTGCTGCTCAGGCACCGCGTGGTGAGAGCTCTGCGTGAGCCCAGGTCTATGAAACAAGGCATTCTGCAAGTACTGCGGAGGCGGGAACGCCAGCGACCACTGAACGCCGAGTCCACACAGCAGCAGAGTGAAACAAAAGGCCTCCATCGAGCTCAGCAGTCAAACACCACTCTCTCAGCTCTGAGCCTCTGGTGAGACTGGGCGGCTTAAATCCACTCGGGGCCTCATCAGCAGAGCACACCTGAAGCCACTCACCCGTCAATCAGCTCGCAGCCTGGGAGCTCCGCCTCTCTCGGGTCAAAGGTCGAGACAATTAGAATTAGAGCGAGGTCAAAGTGGATTCGCGGGGGAATTGAACCTGAGCCTCTGGCCAGAGGACAGCTCCTCTAACCTCAGATTATAATGGGGTTTTGCAGACGGACATCAGTACAGATTAAGAAATGAAATAAAATGAAATACGGAATGATGATGATGATGATAATAATAATAGTAATAATAACAATGATAATGTTTTTGAGCATGAAGTAAATTCATATACATTATAATAAAATATAAATCATGTCATGGGTACATATTGATTGATTTGATATTGATATTGATATATATTGATTTGACTGTTCTGTGAACTAAACAAAATGCATATATTCAAAATGGGTGGGGCAAAATCTCACTAGATTTAATTAAAGGTTCAGTGTGTGAAATAAAGGTGAAATTACTTCCATGTCCACAAAGTACACAGCTGCTCAGTCGGCGCCTCTTCTTCTTGGTTGGATTGTTGCTGGCAAACCAGCTTCAAAGCTCATACCGCCCCCCAGTGGCCTGGATAAAAACAGCTCAAACAAACAGCACTGGATTAATGCAGACATAACACATCAACATTAGAATTTCGCCGCCAGACACTTTTAAGTGTAATTATCCATTTAAAAAATGTATGTAAAGGTCAGTATGCAAGATTTGGGCAAAACTATTTCCATTGGCTGTAATGGAATTTAGAGTCATTCTACTGGTGTTGTCATAACTGAAAAGCACCCGAGTGTATGCATGGTTGTCATGGTGACACATCACACGTGGGAAGCTGTGGGAAGCCGTTTGGTTGCATTGGAAAGTACCTGCTGGGTGTTGTGTTGTGTTGTTGTTGTTTTTTTTCCTACACAACCACAAATGACTGTCCAGCTGATATTCAGACCAAATTTGTCACATCCGCTTTGATCTGGCAGAATATATGAAGTGAAAACATCAGGGGCTTGAGGTTTTGGAGAACAGGATGTGTACACAGTGAACACACCTTGTGAGTATGAAAGCGACCACAGCACCTAAACTGTAGCTCGGAGCTCTTCTTCCTGCCGTGAGGCGAAGAACAATAAACGGAGTGAAGGTCGTCTCACACAGAGAAGTTTGGAGGAAGTGGGAGGAGTTGGTTCTGACTGACTGGTTCAGGCGTCTGTGCATCTGTGACTTTTCAGACCGGATCGGGGGCCGCGAAGATGATTCTGACTTGTTTGCTTGTTTTCATGCAGCTCTTTGAAGGTGAGAGAATTTCTTTTTTGTTCGTCAGATATGAAAATAAAATGTACACACTGAATGGTTTGTATTCATCAGTCGGATTTGGCCTCATACACAAAGGGCTTCACAGTGAGTGTGCGATATCCTTTGTTCACTGTAGGTCGAGGAAGTCACAAACCGTTTCTATATAATGAAACAAATGAGTTGTCAATCTTTATCTCACTATCAATGTTTTTGTAACTTTATTTGAGCAGAATTTGTAATAATAATAATAATAATAATGATAATAATAATACTTGAGTGCCGACTGCAATTTGATTTAGACACCGCCAAGATAAGGTTCATGGTATATAAAAATAAAACAAGTACTAGTACCTATAACAACTTGTTGTGTATTGAAGGTACAGTGTGTGGGATTTAGAGACATCTAGTGGTGAAACGGCGCTCTACATCAATTTCCACCAACAGATCCCTTGAATCGAAACCTTGCACACCGAACCTTTAAAAGCCCACGCTCTCAGTGCGCAGTTGTGATCCCTCACCAGAGCCTGTTCCCTCCTCCAGCCTCTGCAGAGTTGATCTTCCGGCGTCTGACGGAGAGCCAGTCTCTGCAGCTCTCCTGCCCCCTTCACCTCCACCGGGACGCCGGCGAGCTGCAGGGCCTCCAGCTCTACCACCGCGGGGCCCGGGGCCAGACCACCCTGCTGGCCCTGGCCCGGGACAGCAAGCTGAGGGTGGACCCGGGCCGCAGGTGGCGCCTGCAGCTGCACGGACGGCTGGACTCCAAACAGGTGAAGGTCAACATGTCCCACCTGGAGCCGGGGGACGTGGGACTGTACGCGTGGGAGCTGAGCTTCGGCGCGACGGGGTGCGCCGGCGGACCGGACCTGGTGCTCGGGGATCAACTGGTCTTCCTGTTTGTCGAGGGAGCAGGTCAGTGACTCTGTTGGACCGTGACTCACAGCTACACCTGATCTCCTTGTGCCGAGGTGTGACCAGGTGATGTGTCTTGTGGTGCAGGGAGGTCGTGCCCGGGCTCTTCCACTCACCCCCCCCTGATCCTCGTCATAGCGGCTGCAGCGGCGCTCATCTGCCTCACGCTCAGCTGCCTGGCCACACAGGGATGTGTGAGTATCGAGTCTTTCATTGTTTATTTTTTTTATTTTTTTTTTATAAACACGTGGGGCATTTATATTGCGGAATAATTTAAAAGAATGTTTTGATACAAACTTTGGGTGACCTCTAGAGGTGAAGTTGCATGTTGTTATCCATCACCTCACCCTTCTGATCAGGGAGGAGAACCTGTGGGAGACTTCAGCTGTTGTTAAAACTCTAAAGATGTTGAGTGCGTGCACTTTTACTGCTGTAAAAAAACATGGCGGCCTCCGTAGAGAGGACCCGCTCCTCGTGTAAATATACATTTAACGGCTAATTTTAGTTTCTGTAAAAAGCAAATCATACATTGGGGTGATTGTACATTTGTAAAAAATATCTATACAATTGTTTAGTGATATTGAAATCTTACACACTGTACCTTTAAATCTCACACACTGGACCTTTAAACTTTGATGCAAAACAATGAGCTTGCCCCTGTGTTTCTCATAACCATGAGCTATGGCCATGGCGTTTTGTTTTGCTAACACAAGTTGGAGAAATAAACATGACCTAGATTATAAGTAAATAAATACAAGTCACTGCAGCTGCTTTTTGTTGTTGTTGTTGTTGTTGTTGTTCCACCCTGAACATCAGTGTGTTTGAAACCATGAATAAAACAAAGCCTTTTCCTGTAGCGGAGGACGAGGCATCATCACAAACCACAGCCTCCTGTTCCCATCTACGAGGAAATGACCAGGAAGCAGCAGAGTGCCGTCCCCGCCGCCCAGAATAACCAGGAGGCCCCTTCACACCTGGAGGAAGTCGACTTCCCTGTGTACGCCAACCCAACCATCCGACAACCGCAGGACAGCTATTACGCCTGCCCCAGACAGCTCGCCCTCAGAGCCTGACCTCACTTCCACCTTTGATCTCATGATACTGTGAACACACTCACAGGAAGTGACACACGACACGAGAGCGCGTCGTCACGGCAACGACGACACATCACTGTGATGAATGATGTCACCGCCGAAACAACCAACTGCTACGATGAGTCAAAAGTGTCAGATCCTCTGTTTTCACTCCGCAGAGCTCCTCCCCCTCCCTCACAGACATGCTGAGACTGCTCCGATTGGCCGGCTGGGCCAAGTCTCTTGCGATTGGTCAACTGCTCCAGGAAGTGTCCCACGAGATGGTTACAATAGAGTTTGAATAGTAACTTCAAAGAAGCTCGGCACCAAATAGCAAAATCATCTTCACACCACTTCATACATTGTCGAAGACAGTGGCATGACATCATCATCACCATCATGGAAAACGGCATAATGACGTGTGATGTCATCATACATCAGCCGCTTGGTGAGACTGTAAAAGCTTCAAAGTTCACAAAGGGGCTCTTCACTGACTCCTGCAGCGCGTCAACATCACCCTCATCACAGAATGAAACTTGGGGAATAAAAGAAGAGGCGTTTCAGTGTTCTGTGTGGTGAACAGCGCCCCCTTCTGACACGGAGGGTTTGGATTTCAAACTCAAGGACGACTCCCACACTCATACAGCGCACACAAAGGTCAACGCGTATAAAAAGCATAATATGACTCCTTTAACAGCCAAGAAAAACAATGCTATTTTATTAATATTTGAAAGAAGCTCCATAGTTCATGAAAACATTTGTTCCGGTGCATGTCATTTAACAATCACATTCTATGAGGAGAAAGAGATATACAGAGAGAGAAAAATAAAACATTACAAGCCACTGACTTCTCATTAAATCTCAGTACAGACATTTTTTTTTACGTAATATTTCAAGAACAAAAAAGGCAAAAAAAAAAACAAACAAAGAAAAAAAAAGCCCTCATCCCGTACCCCCGGCCCCACCCTCCCAAAAAACCGTTACAACTGAGAAAACAACAACAAACAAACAAAACTTTAAATTCAAATAAAAACCCCTTGAGGGTGACAGGATAGAATCCCACAGTGCTAAAAGAGTGATACGCTCATTGGTTTTAGGAATACACAGCATGGCAATGTAGCGCTAGATCGATCTGAGCCTATAGGGGGCGGAAGAGAGGCGTCTCCCTCCCTCCTTCCCTCCCTCCCTTCCTCCACTTCCTTTGTAAAAACAAAACAAACAAACAAAATTGGATCCTAAAAACCCCTGCGATAGATCGGCCCCTTTAAGAAGAAGTGGGCCCTTAACCCCGCCCCCCTCCCCCTCCCTTCATCCGCCCCCAGCCTCCCATAAACACTTGTGCATAGTTTCATGATCCTTTTACAACCAGCTCATGTTTTACAAACATCCTCCGAACATGTGAAAAAGTTCCACAAAAGTCTGATTTATAATAATAATAATAATAGTAATAATAATAATAATAATACCCGCTGCGGGAGAATGAAAGAGAGAGAGAGAGAGAGAGAAAGAGAGAGAGAGAGAATAAAGATTAAATGCACAATGTTCCTGATTCAGTCAGGACGGGACCTCATTAAGAAAACACAATAAAGATTCAAACATACAGCATTTTGCATGTTATTATTCACCGACTTTCTTTTTTTTTTTAACAATCAAAATCATTGACCTTTTTTCAATGTAAAGCAATTTTTCATATATAGATTTATATATAAAGCACTCCATTTTCATTTAAAGTCCATTATTTGGTTATTATGTAACTGCTACGGATTTAGAAACAAAAGGTATTTTTCACTTCTTCTTCTGAAATCCATAACTTTCAGTGCTTAGAATTGTTTCTTTTTTTTTCTTTTTTTAAATCATCCATTTTTCTTTAAACTCATCATAAAAATGTACATTTAAAATGGCGTGGAGTTGGTACTCTGGAACCCTGGCCTTCCTGAGACGAGATCCACTTTTTCGTGTGTGTGCAAGATAGTGAGCAATTATGTCTTTTTTTTTTATCCTTTTTTCGGTTTCTTTTCTATAAAGGAAAAAAATATATATATAATCAACATAACACGTACAGGCTTGCGATAGTCCATGAAATCAAACATCAACACAGAACAAAGAAGGTTAAACAGAACAAGACAACACTGTTCGATCCCAGAGTTCTGAAAAGTAGCACAATAAATCTTCATTCTGTGAAGTGTTGTGTTGCACTTTTTTTGTCGTTTTCTTTTTTTAAATGGAAGCATTTGTCCTCGTCTTTTTTCTTATTTTCAACATTCCCACGTTACACTCCTTTTTTTTCTTTTTTCTTTTGAACTCCAGAATAAAACAAAGTGTTTGTAAACTGTCAGTGGCCTTGCAGGAAAATAAAAATAAAAATGAGTGAGAACAGAATAAAAAGCTAACAAACCAAAAAGGTAGGCACCTCTGAAGTGAGCCCTGGAAGCCAAGGCTCAGTCTGATGTCTCGTCCTTCACTCTCTCTCCGTTGCTCAGATTCGGGAGAGTTGAAAGTCTTTCTACCCCAAACTATGGCCACAGGTCTGCAAAATACTTTTTTGCTGCATTTTTTTTTAGTACGGTATATGTGTTTTTTTGTCTTTTTCTCTTTTACGTCTGAAAAATGGTGCAATACTCAATTATGATCCATACTTTCTTGGATTATTCCACAATGAAAGCCACTAAGGTAGATAAACATTACATTTTTAAAAACACACTTATTTTTAGTCCTTGAGTAAACATTTACACGTGAACTGTCCCCGTCTCCCCTCAGTACTTGTATCATGTTGTTCGTTTAGCTGGATGAGGGGTGAGGCCGACACTCAGTGCAACGCTAGAGGCTAGTAACAATTAACATCAGAATATATTGTTGACGAGCAAAACAAGAACAAACAAAAAAACAGAAATGAAAATCAACATATGTTTAACTGAATCGGGGAAAAAACAAAACAACCCATGAGGCGGCGACGGCGTCCGCTGTAATCACACGCGCTTTTTCACTTCACGCTCGGAACATTCACACAACATGAACATACAGTACAAGCAGCCTTGTGCAAACACTCAAATACAACAGACGAAAGAAAAAAAAAATTGCCTTTATAATCGATCTTTGTCAAACATCACTCGCATTTTTCAATTTTGATTCACTCTGAACCGATGTTATCAAAAATCTCTGAAGAGTATGAATGAGACAAGAAAAAACCCACTACAAAAAGTGTTCACATTACATTATTGGCGCTTCTTTTGATTCAAGTATTTGTTTTTCATTATTTTGTATTACTCTGATATGTTTATGATCTCGATTTCTGGGGGAATACAATGTCGAGGAGGAAACACGGAGAAATAATAAAGGGGGGGGGGGGGGGAGGGGTGATAGGCCAGGGCTGGGGGGAGGGGGGAGGGGGGAGAGGAGAGGGTATGGGTTCAGTGGAAAACAGAAATCTAGTCATATACACACATACAGCCGTGACACACTCCTGGTTGTACAGCGTATATGAACTAGCATGTGCATATTCAACCCGGGCCTTCATTTGTTGACATTTGCTAATTCGGAACCTTGTGGAATTCCTGCCCCAGAACCTTTAGTCCCGTCCATGATTGAGAAGCAGAATTTTGCTCGAGCTCCAGTTGCCTTTTGAAAAATGTTTTTTAAAAAAAGGAAAAAAAAAAGGGGGAAGAGCATCCAGTTTCAAACTCTTGACAGGTAGATTCAGCTGCAGGTGAAAGGTGTGTGGGAGGGGGGAGGGGGGGGGGCAGGGGTTGGGGGGGGTTGATGGGCGGCGCTCTCAGTGCTGGTGCTGCGTCAATTAACTCCAGGGCACGTCTGAGGCTTCCGCCCCCCCCCCCCCCCCCCCCCCCCCCCCCCCCCCCCCCCCCCCCCCCCCCCCCCCCCCCCCCCCCNNNGAGGCTCCCGCCCCCCCCCCACCCCCCCACCCACCGGTCCCCCTCCATCCACCTGCTCTGTTCAACTCCGCACTTCATGGCCAGTTCCTTGATGGAGTCCAGTGTGGAGGAAATGCAGGAGCAGACAGACGCACCAGCGACACAGGCAATAGTGATTGTTTACTCGAGGGAGTCTCTGGAGGAGGGCGGGTCCCCGACATTTTTAAGACTTGGTACCATACTTGAGGTTTGTTGCTATTTCTACTGATTCGCCGGGTCCCTGCTCGGACCCAGACCCAAAGCCAGATGTGCAGAGATAACCTGTTTTTTCTTTTCTTATTATCTTTAAATATATTTGCTGCTGGAGTGACCTTCAGGTCGGAGGTCAGACACATGAACCCCTGAACCCCCCCCCACACACACACTTGGATACAGCTTCCACACACGAGGCCCGGACCACGGCTCTCGACAGGGTAAGAAGGCGGCTGCTCGCGGAGACACGGAACACAGACATCTCAGCCTCAAAGTGCACAGCAGACCACTTTCTTTTTTTTCTTTTTTTTTGAGTTTTGAGTTTTTGCAAAAAAAACAAAAACAAAACAAACAAAAAAAAGACAAGATGAAAAAGAAAAAGATGATGTTTTTGGTTTTTTTTTAAAGAGATGTACCCGATGTGACCCAGAAACAGTGCACAGACACATACAGGGACCACTGGACGCCACCCCCCCCGCCCCCGCGCGCCCCCCCCCACCCCCTTCAGGACTCACAGCCTCATAATCTGTCCACCCATCCGCGCCCCCCCCACCCCCTTCAGTCCCCCCTCCGCAGCCTGGTTCTCCACTATGCGTTTCCAGTCATTCCCGGAGCTTGTGGTGCGAGCTCCTCCAGCAGGAGCTTCAGTCTCAGACGCGCTGGAGATAAACTAGGATGTGGCAAAGTGGAAGTAGATATCGTAACACATCAGTTGGCACGAGACTGAAGAAGTGAGCGCCTGCCAACCGATAGCGCCTCCAGCAGGTCAATTAGTGTCATCAGGTAGCTCTGTCCGCACAGTGGGGGGGGGGGGAGACTAAGCCCCTTTGAGGAGCTGAGGAGCTGAGGCGGAGGGGGGGTGGGGGGGCGGGGGGGGGGGGGGGGGGGGGGGGGGGGGGTTGTTTTCCAAAGGGAAGCTGCCTGGTTGTAGAGATTAAAGTGGTGATTGGCAGATGTGGGCGATGGCTGTGGTTTTTCTCGATGGCTGTGAACGAACACCTCCTCGTCTTTGCATAGAAATGGAAGGCTGTTGTCAGTTGAGGTGGTTCAAAGCATAACTGAGTGCTCCCAGAGTTAAACATAAAGCACCAGTGTGAGTGAGGCGCATCATTAAAGGAAGTGTGTGTGTGTGTGTGTGTGTAGGTGTGTGTGTGTGTGTGTAGGTGTGTGTGTGTGTGTGTGTTAAGAGACCACACGGGTGAGGTTTGGTGCCCCCCGGGATGGACGCAGGAGTTGGGCTCACCATCCCAGACCGAGGCTTTGATTACACAACATTTCTCACTCGATTTAACTCCTCAACCACCACCGCACACTTTCGCCAGCATTACAACACCCCCATCCCCCCCCCCCCCCCCTAACACCCCCACCATCCCCCCCCCCCCCCCCCCCCATACTCCACAAACTCGATTATATATCTGATCTTTCTAAAGGAGCAGTGTAACTCCTCAACCACCACCGCACACTTTCGCCAGCATTACAACACCCCCCCCCCCCCCCCCCCCCCCCCCCCCCCCCCCCCCCACACCCCCCGATCGCTTGTCTCATGATTCATACAACTGAAGGTGGATGTATGCTTCTGTGTTGGAGGTGCGCATGCAGCCTACACTTGGTGGCGAGGATTCATCGTTGTGCGTCACTCTGCAGTTGCACCACCAAACCACTAGTGGGCGCAGAGCGGAAACGCTAGTGGTCACGGAGTTTTCACGTTTTCCCTCTTGAGCTTTTCCTGGTTGACTTCTGAACTTTATTGCGAGTGTTTGCAGGCGGCACCGAACAAACGCACTTGCGCACGTCTACGTTTCTCCTCTGCGACGTCCGTTTGATCCCGATTCGACTCCGTTTGGAGATCGCAGCGCAGAGCAGGGACCCACGTCTGCAGTTCGGTTCTGGAGAAGGTGCACAGCAGGGAGCGGTGTAGGAGTCTGTGTAGTCTGCAGAGCAGCTCAGACGCAGAAGCATAAATCAGCATCAAGGAGCCCGCGCCCCCCCCCCCGCCCCCCTACCCCACCCCCACCGTGCTTCTCTATGGAGATCTGCAGTGTCTCGTGTGGCCCTACTGCACAAACCAGGCGTACCTCTACACTACACATTGGCTCTGCCTCTGGGAGCAGTGGGAGGGGCAGGAGAGAAGCTGAACACTGCATAAAGACCGATATTATAAAAAGCCATGAAATCGACATTATTATCAGAAAACAATCATTAACTATGTCATCAATTACAACAGCAACAATATCAGCAAACTTCTTTCAACAATAAAAACAAAACAAAAAATGCACACTGGCAACTCTATGAGTGAAAACCAAACATAAACGCTAGTCAGACGCCTCCATCTCTGGCTAAAGTGAACTTTGCAGGAGAGAGAGAGAGAGAGAGAGAGAGAGAGTGGAAGGTGGAGGTTGCTGAGGACAGATTCTGGCGCAGCAGTAGTAGTAACTTTAATACACGTGGGCCAGTTCTGAAGGAGCTGCTCTTGGCCTGGAGGCCCAAGGAGTGGGTGGGTGGGTGGGTGGGTGGGTGAGAAGGATGTCAAGGGCGAGTGGCAGGGGAGAGAATCCAGTCTTGTAGGGGAGGGAGCAAGCGAAAGAGCGGGGGAGGGGGGAGCGGGGGCAAGGGGCTGCTGCAGAGGACGAGGCTCCACAGCAGGCAGGCACTCAGCGGCCACACCAACACACGGGTTGGCAGGGCCTCCCGACAGAAAGATGAACAAAAAAGAATAGAAGGAAATGAAAAAAGAAAGAGGATGACAGACGCGTGGCGATCCTCCCTGCTGGACCCAGTAGGACATAAACACGTGGAGCATTTTCCAGACACCAAGGCTAAAGATTTCAATGTAACAGTTATGCAAATGTAACAGTGATGTTTACTTTGATAGAGAGGGTGAGGTCGAGTGCGCCAGCACCCAGGATAGTTCTTTCTTTGTGTTTCCCTTCACTTTGCTACCATGTTTGAGATCCTTCCTGGTCCCACCGACGAGAGGGAAGAAGGACTGGGAAGAAAAAAACAAACAAAACAAAAAAATTCTTCACATCCGCGTTAGGTCAAAAAAATAGGTATTTAGAGAAGCCACAAAGCAGATTGCTTTTGTGTCTTTTCGTTTTTTACATGCCAGTGTCGCTTCTCCTTTCCTTCCGTTTGTTGGCATTGAGGGTGCGAGGCGCTGCGGCGCTCTCACTAAGTGCTATGACAGACCAGCTCTTTACCACATCTGTGCGCCGGACTCATACATCAGATGCAAATTTGGGCCAAAAGGACGAAAAAAGGTCTTCGGGGTAAAAAGGGGGAGAAAAGAAGAAAAAAGGCTCATCTCATTTTGGTTCGATGCCTTCTCATAAAGCGTGCACGCGCACACACACGCACACACACGCACACACACACACACCTCCCTCTCCCCGCAAAAAAATAGTCACTGGCATAAATGTGGAGAGTCAGCTGGCTGAAGAAGTGCTTTGTGTACATGTCTTTGTGGTTGGTTCAAGACCAGCTTGCTACTCTCCTGAGTTCACACACTCATAGAAAGGATGGAGGGGTGTGGTCAGGCGGTGTGGGGGTGGTGGAGTTGAAGGGGAGTAGTGGCAGTTTTCGGGGTGGGG